>JBAMIG010000022.1:14444934-14455409 GCA_037177335.1 Kiunga ballochi
AAGGATATTTTAAACAGAAATGTCAGGTTTCTGAAAAGTATGTTCTTTTCCATGCACTCAATACTTGGTTGGGCCTCTTTTTGCATGAAGTACTGCATCAGTGCGTTTTTTGCATTGATGTGCAGCAATGAGTTTTTTGATCGGATTGAATTGAAAGTGCTCATTATAAATACAAATATGAGCTCAATGTTATATATATAGTCATAGTAATTCATATAGTTCAGAGGAAAAACTGACTTTTCCTTCATTTTTTAATCTTTTGGAATAAACAGACAATGAGTTATGGCTTCATTGAGTGAGGGAGTGACACTAAAAGATGTAGGATTAAGTGACTGGTGTGTGTGTCAATGTGTTGCTAATATTAAGCGTGCTGCACGTGGTTGCAGTGTGATGGCGTATTTCACTAAATGTTGTTTTGACTCATGCTTGTTTTAAATACTTTCAATTCTTCTGCACAACACATAGTTTTACTAAATAAGACACTAAAATAGGAAGTTTGGATGTAATTGGAAATCAAAGTGCAGCAGTGAGACAGAAGCTGAACTTGTAAATCTTATTATGTAAACAGATTGAATCTTTAACAGAGAATTAAGGGAGAAGATGGGAAGTCTTCCAGCTGTGGCAGATCTTAATGTGATGACAGCTTTTGTTTAATTCCCTGTAAACGTTGTTTGCGGAAGAGTGATTTCCATTTCCTCCCAATCAGACGCCACAGAAAGGCGTTCCCATATTTGACCTCCGTTGCTGCAGCACCAGTGTTATTATGAGAGGCAGGAATTTACATCATCTGACAGACAGACAATACGTTCCAGATAAAACCCTGTCTGTGACAAAAAAACTCTGTGCACAGTGCTGCACTGTAACAGAGACAGAACAAATCCTGATTACATTTCGGTCTGTTAAAGTACAATAATCGGATGCAGATCAGATCTTTTCCCTGCTCAGCTTCCTCGCTGTGCCTCGTCTCCGTCTCCAGCACGGCCTCGTAACTTGTAGAATTGATATCTGCGAAATGCAAATGCTTGTTTGCACAAGTAAGATTTTTGAAAACATAACCAAAGGCACTTTTGTTAGAGATCAGTGCTTGAAATCTTCTCTGATATGTCGGCCAAAAATAAAAAAAAAAGAAGGAAAAAAACTCCACCACAGGCATTTCAGCCATGTTCATGTCAAGATCTGCTTGGCAAACAATAAAGAACATGTTAAAATTTGTTCGAGGCAGACTTTTGTGCTTATTTTCACATCATTATTTTAGCAATCAAGCATTTGGCTGGAATGACAAAAAAGAGGCACTTCATTTTTAAGTAGCCTCTTAGCATCGCCCTGTGGGCTTTTGTGAGACTAAATTTTACAGGAGTTGTCAGATCCCTTCAGAGACAGGCAACAGAAGACATTAAATAGTCTTTCAGATCAGCTTCAAGAAATGAAGTGACTTGAAAGAGAATGGCCTTTATATTCATTAATGTTCAGCGAGAGTTTTGAAACGAGAACAGTTCCGTTTTGTTCTTATTCTTGGGGTGGGGGGGGGGGAATAACTTTCAAAGGCTAGATTGAATTTATTTGGTGACTTTAATTAAAGTTGTTGTTGCCTTTCAGTCATTTTAACAGTTATCAAACAGTCCAATTGTAAGAGGGAGCTTGAGACATGCATGGAATAATAATAAATGAACAAACTTTTGACATGCAGCTGATTGGTAACAAGCTGAAAGAGGACGGGAACATTTCAGCTGGAGTACACGGAAATGAAACGTCTTTCCACTTGCTGTTTTAGCCGCTTGACAGCATGCACACTACAGTTTCTCTAGTTTTCTTTAGATACAAATGTAGCATTTCATGATAGATAAGCTGTCCTTATGTAGCTTTTTTTAACTAGCTTTTGGGGGGGGAACACTTTTACAGCATGTTTTTATCCACCTCTAAATGTTGATAACAGACTTTAATGTGAAAGTCAGTAAATCCGACAGATACCAAATGAACTAATGTGATTATTCCCATTTAGATAAAAGTTCTTGTTTGTACATAGGGGGGTTCTTTTGGTCAAACAGTGGATCATCCTGCAAATCCCAGACTCTTATAACCCTCTGGCCTTCCAGCACAACCTGAAACACCTTGTTTATTGCCCTTGCATCACTAGGAGACGTATTTAAATTAAATTCACCTTTCATGCTCATTATTAATGAATCCACATCCGTTAGTCCAACATTTAGTCTTAACTGACGAGTCTAACGAGACTGGACTTTCAGCAGGATTAAAATAAAACTTTGCACTTTATGATCAATAAATAATGTAAAGCTGTTCTATTGTCTTTATTACAGAATTATAGACACCTTGTCCAGCATCAAAGCAGGCAGAACGATACTCTGGCTGCTGTGTTTTATTGAGCAAATTTGCTTTGTCAAGAAGATCTTCATGTATATATGTATATACAGAGGTCCGCTTGATAATCAGAATTTATTTTCATTTTAAATGAATACTTTTTGCTGGACCAACCGGAAAAGAGAGAAATGGAAAGTAAACACAACCCAAATAGAAGAAAGACAGACACCACAAAAGGAGAAACTGTAAAACAACCAGATATCAATCCATCTGCTACACCTGTATATAAAATGAGGATATCTCATGGGATCCGGCAGAGTATTAACAACTGCCAAGAGCGCCAGAGGTAAACAAGCGTCATATCTGAATAAATTAGAGTACAAAAAGTAAAAACACACATGCTGACCGACTCAATGAAACACACCAAAAGAGAAAAACTAACATATCTGGAGTATTCACACATGGGGAAATATGGCTCTTCATGAATAAACCTAAATAGCAGCTCAGTGACTGTCATCATGTAGAACATACCAATTATAGATTTAAAAAGATGGGATAATATGGACACTTTAAAACAATAATTTCATATTTATGTCCTCAAACTTCAAACTTACATAACTTTTAATTATGCGTAAATCCTATTAAATTCCCTTTCCGGCTTGTGCATTGAGCCAGGTAGAATACAGCTCCCTGCTTATTACTGGAATATCCTTCACATGTAGGAGAGTCACTGGCTTCTTTTTGTGTTGCCTGATCTATATTTGATCAAAGAACCGCGTTAGAGCTTCCTTTTGACCTTGCTGTTTTCTTTTCACATGAAAAATGTTCACCACATTCCCAGCTGCATGTTTGCATTCATGGCTTCTCTCCGCCGACCTGGTGCTGTAATTATTTGCAGCGTTGATGCTAATGAAGACCGGTTGGCCACAAAGGTTTAAATTGAACTCTTGGTGCCTCTGCATGCCAAACAGGGAGGAAGCTGATGGTGAAGGCTTCAGGGAATTCCAATTTGAATAAAGAATAATGATGCCTATCATCCATAATTCATGTTTACAAAGCCCTTTCAGAAGTGTGTTCAGCTAAGTCAATGGCTGTGAATGGTGTTAAATGAAGTCTCTCCATCTTCTCTGACGCTTTTCTGAAGAATGTGTTTCCACAAAAGGGTGGAAATTACATTCCTTTGGTTCGTATTTCTGGATTGAATTTAGCGTGGAATTGAGGAAAGATCTGTTTACTCAAGTTGGGCCAAAAAAAAAGGAGTCAGAGCAACTTTACAAGGAAAACGTCGAGCAGTTCATGCGTTTAGAGATGTGTGTGCACATTTGTTGGAGTGTAACAACCTAATTGTACACATTGGAGCACTAAGGTGTTACGTTTTTGTTGCTTAGAGCCCAACATGATTAATTACTTCCTCTGTGTTTTAATCTCATTTAAAAAAAGGTGAATTTGATCCTTTTCCAGCTGTGGATGGTTTTTGTTTTATGAATGTGTTTTTTTATGGGCAATTTAATGACATAATTCTCATTCTGAGTATAATATTGCCTTTAAGTGTTATTTTTTTTCTTTTCTCTTGCCAGGCATGCACCATTTCGGGAGCCCATCAACCCATACTATGTCAACACAGGCCATGTTATGGCTCCGGTCACCAGTGCCAATGATAGCGAGCAGCAGAGCATGTCCAGTGATGCAGATACACTTTCCCTCACGGACAGCAGTGTGTACGTATCGAACAACTTATGTCGCTACACCAGTTTTTAGACTTTTCTTCAAAGTGATAAGGACATAAGTTGGCATTCTTAAAACTTAGAGGTTAAATTAACCTCAGGATTGGACTTTTTATCATTTTTTTCCACCTCACGTGCAACAAGGTCTCTAAGAATTGCTCCTAATTGCTGATCTGAAATCCCCTAAAAGCTCATCATCAGCAGCAGATATTCGATGAGTAAGAACCCAAAGAATAAAACTTAGTTATTCTCTTTTGTTGAGCAAAGCTTGTATTTCTGTGGCGTGGTAATGAGCCAGGCAGCAGTGTTTAAGAAAGGCTTAAAAAATGTGTTCCAGTTGCAGAGGTTGCACTGGAATTGAGCCAAAAAGCTCACACAGCTGGACCAAAATATGTCTGAAGCTGAATGGATTAGAGGCTGTTATCAGCTAATTGCTCCAGATGTTTGGTCAGTATGACCAGTACCACACGGAATTACAGACTGGTGTATGGGATACAACATGTTGCTGTGATCTGAAAGACCACTTGTGGCGTTGCAGAGACACCATAATCCTGTGAGGATACCGGTCCTGCTGCACGGAATGAGCGAAAAACCTGTTCTGTGTTTGTTTTCAGCAAAAATGCATGAGAGGCGTTCAACTTCAGAGCGGCTTCTGTTGTTTATTCATGAGGATGCTTTGTTGAAAATATCTCTGTTGTAAATTCCAGAGATGGGGTTCCACCATACCGACACCGCAAACAGCATCGCCGGGAGATGCACGAAAGTGCCAAAGCAAATGGGCGAGTGCCACTACCTCATTTTCCAGTGAGTTATTCATGGGTTATTTCCCTTCCCTCTCGCTTTCTGCCTCTACACCTCTCTCTCTCCGCAGCTGTCTGGCTCTGCTTATTTTTCTCCGCTCCATTGTCAGAGATGTGCATATTTAAGCTGTGCTGTGTCGCAGAGCCTGTGATGGAGTATAAGAATAGCTGATGGTGAAAAAGAAGGCTGTCTAAATGCAGCTTGATGCCTTCCTAAGCTGTGTGCGCTGAAGCCTAGCAGACATGAATCCTCCCTTGTGACAGCCTGATGCCTCCATCTGACGCTCAGGCTGTCTCCTGGTAGGAAAACCCCGGCCCTAATTAGACCTGGGAATAAAGAGTCAAATTAAAACTCCACACATAGCATCCTATTAGGATGTATGACTTGACTTTATAGTTGAGTGCAGATCCCTTAACCGTATCTCTCACATTTTTCTATTCAGACAAAAGAATTGTGACTTCTTTAGGTAGAAGAACGTCAGGGTTGGGAAATGTTTAGCTGGAGATGTCAATTTAGTTTTCTGATCCTATTTTTTTCCTCAAACAGTTTTAAATCAGGAGTTTGCAGCTTTAAATAAGTCTGATTGTAGCACAGTAAGTTTCTTTGTCTGTAGAAAAAATGCACTACTGCAGGATTTATTAAGGAAAGAAACATTTGTTTGTAATGAGTTGCTTTTTATTGCCTTGTTTAGCTTGTTTGCTAAATAAAAAGATGTAAACTAGAACAAAAATAAATCTAGTTTAGCTTAATGTGAGGCAAACAAAGACATCCTTTTTCCGTATGTGATTTATTTATGAGGCAAAGATAAACATAAACATTAAGTTGGCAAAATTATAGTTTTTGGGTAAATGTCTATTCACAGAAAAAAAAAAAAATCAGTTGTGGTAACATCTTGTTCGGGGTTAATTGAAGTTTAATTGGTTATTGAGTTAAACACTCAACACTGTCCAGCTTAATGTCACATGTTTGTGTTTAAGTTCTCTCATTTGACAACTGACCGGATGTGAGTGGGTAGATGAGACCAAAAACAACCCACAGCTTGACATTTTCTTCCCTTTGCAGCGCACAAACCGGATTCCAAAGGATATTCACGTGGAGCCAGAAAGGTTTGCTGCAGAGCTGATCAGGAGGCTGGAGGGCGTGCTGAGGGAGCGTGAGGCGGAGGAGAAGCTAGAGGAGCGACTGAGGAGAGTACAGCTGGTACGATCGCTTCCTTCTCTCTACCCGTTCGGATTTTCAAAGCATTTTCATTTCACGTGCTGTGTGGAGGAAGGAGCAGCTGCTGCAGAGATGCACACTGCGCAGCCATTCCTTTAAATCCAACATAATACAACCAAGGCATGAAGGGAGTTGATACAGACACATTATGCTGTGATTCCGAGCTGTGTTATTCATTCGAGGCATGTTGTGAGCATGCGCTTATCGGTGCCACATCAGCTAAATAAGATTACAGTCAGAAAAAGACAAACAAACGCTTTGATGTCTTGTCAAATAAGACGAAACCTATGAAAAAAAGCTGATAAGCTTCCAGAAAAGATGTAGTTCTGAAGATAAAGTCCTCACCGTGTTAGTTTCAAAGAAACTTTTTGTTTCTAATAAAACAATAAGCTCGGGACTGACCGTAGCCGGAGTAATGAAAACCAGGTTGAAGAGCGTCAGTAGATGCAAGTAGAGGTTGTTAGCGAGCCACACAGTGAGGTGTGCACTTGGCCATCAGACTTAAAAATGTTCACAAACATAGGAGGCTCAAATCCGTCTGGCCTTAATAAAATTAATGAGGCCAGCCGTTTGAGTTAAGGGGTAAAAAAGCAGCACGAATCCTTTGGAGAATTCAGTCCTTGGCCTGTCAGACGTCTGGCTTTGTGGGTGAATCAGATGGAGCACCTGCACGCTCGGTCAGTCGAAAGCCTGGAACAGTGAGCGGCTTGTTTAATGCCTTTTGAACGGTGATGAAAAGCTTACTGTTACCACCACTGAAATCTCCTTCAGTACACAGTGCCAGGTATTATGTCTCTAGTTGGACAGTTTATGTGGCTGGCCTTGAAAGGAGAGACGCTGCCATCACAGAGCTTTGGGTTTGCTTTATGAAACCGAGAAGTGAGGATGAAATTGCTCCTGGAAAACAAAAGGTGAGCTTAGATTTGAGCCCTTTAGAAAAAAAATATGAAGCCTGCAAACACCCACCATCATGTTTAGGAAAAAAAAAAAAGGATGTTTTCCTTTTTATTGCTGTCAGCAAAACAAACGAACCACATTCTAACTTCATGAGGATGTGAGGGCCACATCGTTTTGCCACTGCTCGGTCACGCACTCCTACAATGAAATTATAGCTTCCCTAATGTAATTTTAGTGAACAGTGATGCTATATGAACGCACAAGCACAACAGAATGTGGCTTACACAAGGAAATTGTTCTCGTGAGCAGGGCAGTCATTGCTTGTCTGAATCAGACTTTTATTGAGCCATAACAAGATAAGAGAACATGGATTTACTCTCACACAGTATTGCTCAAAAGGAGCTAAATTGCTACGAGAGAGAATTGAAGCTGGTTTGCAGGAAACACAACCTGTGTTTTATTGAGAGTTTTAGATTATTATCAGCTAATATATCTGGGATTGATCAGATGCTAAATGTGACCCTTTTACCCATTATTATGCAAAATGTCTCTGTCTAAATGTTTTTTTTTATTCATATTGTGGTTTTTAATAACTAAATATTCAGCTTTGATCACTATAACTTGACCACTACTAGCTTTGACAGAACCTCTATGATCCAGTGTTGTTTTCTTCTCTGCATCCTCATCCTCTCTCTGCTTATCAAAACCTATCATGAATGTATGCACCACCCCACCCAGTAAATCCCCCCTGGAGCAGATTGTGTCAGAGCCCAATTTTGTCCCAGTCAGTCAGAGCTGAAGCTGGATCGGCTGCACTGTTCATGATGCAGAGCAGCAATGTGCTGCATGCATACTGATGGATTTGTGTTCCTGCTTCATCTGTGAAACCTCTGCAGTAAGAATAAGTAGCTGCTCATCAGTGATATGATGGAAATCTGCCATCTACTGGTGGAGATAAGTACTACATATACACGTGTTTGGAGGAATCCCAGTTGTGTTAAACTGGAAAATAGAAGTTAGCATATAAATGAATGCAATTCTTGTTTATTGAATTTGTTTTTATCATTCTTTGTGTGTTTTATTGAAGGAGGAGGAAGATGAAATCCACATGGCTGCAGCTCCATCATTATCCAGTAACAGGTTTCCCCCTGGTGCTTATTCCCAGAATTACAACCCCCATTATGCTGACATCCCCTACAGTAGTCCTTTTCTCAGAGACTCTCATGAGGAAAACCCTGAGAGCATCTTAGATGACCACGTCCAGCGGGTGATGAAGACACCCGGGTGTCAGTCTCCAGGAACGGGCCGCCACTCCCCCAAGTCCCGCTCTCCAGATGGTTTCCCAAGGGTTAAAGTCTTCTCAGAGTCAGGCCAGGGTAAACATCCAACCAGGCCTGGGTTCAAAGCAGAGGCCTGCCACCTGTACCATCCCAAACATGTGCACCACATCCATCACACAGGGGGGAAGCCCAAAGAGCTTGTCGAGGCAGAAGCTGCCATGCGTGTGCACGGCGGCTCTCCGTGGATCATGGAGACGAGTCATTATGTTTCAAAGTCTCGCAGCTATGCAGATGGCATGGGATCCAATCACCCGGAGCATACAGGGTGCAGGTATGGAGCAAACTTCTACTAGTCTGTTACCAAACACCTGTCAGTTCTATCTTATTTTTATTTATTTGCTTTTCTTATTAATCGTTTTGCTGCCAGCAGCAGAAGCGGCTCACAGTGTAAGAAAGCATTCAAAAAGGGTGAAGAAGTGCGGCCCTATGACACGCCAGGGCCTCCAGAGGAGATGGAGAAAAACCAGAAGATCCTTTTGTGGCTGATGGAAGGACAGAAAGAAATGGTCCAGCACAAGAGGAGTCCATACGGGTCAGTGAGATTCACTACTGTCATATTTTGAGTCGTTATTAAAAAAAAAAAAAAAAAGGGAGCTCTGATGAATGCTGAATCCTTTTAAATATAGGAGTGTCAGTGGGTCCAAGAGGACAGGACATGAGGGATCCCGCCTCAGCTCTGGGGACAGATCAGTAGCCATGCATCCGTGCCTTGGCGCTCAACTGCGCAGCAACGTGCAGCCATCTCACCCTTTCATCCAGGACCCCACCATGCCCCCCAACCCAGCCCCCAGCCCGCTCATCCAGCTGGAGGAAGTGTGCAGGCGGCTAGAGGAGGAGAGGATTAAACCTGGAGCCTTACAGCCTAAGCAGAGGTACGAGGCCCGATGTTTTACACACTTAACGAGGCGCAGTCCTTTCAGGCTACCTGGATCGGTGTGTGTCTAACCACTGGGGTTGTTTCGGCCCCTCAGGTATGTGATGGAGGTGATCCAGAGGGGTCGCACAGCAGTCAGGCCCGCACTGTTCCCTCCACTCAACGTGGTGCCCGCCGTTTCAGACAACGAGCTCTCCGAGCCCGAGTATGTCCTCTGGGTCTTGCCTGTAGTGATGTCAGACCCCCTCCCTCCTTCCCCTCTCCCTCTGCATGTCAATTCTTTATATCTGTCACTGCTGTCTTTTCCACTATTTCTTGTGTTTGTTATTTTTTTGGGGCGTAGACTCAAAATAAACACAATAGATGAAGAAAAAAGAAAATGTCCTTCATCATATCTAAAATGACCATACAGCCTGTTTAGCAGAAAGCATTGTTGCTATGGCTACATTAAATGTAAAATATTTATCCTATTGATTTCAAGCAGTGCTTAAAAAGTAGATTTTTGCCCACAGCAGGGAGACAGAAAGAATAGTTTCTGTTAGCATTGGAAAAAGGATATTACTTCTCCACCCCGCCATAAATAAATGATCAGACTGAGCTGTGTTTATTTCTCATGGGAACCAGAAAAATAATCATTTTTAAAAGAAGATCACAGAGGAAGTAGCAGCGTTTGTTTTCTGTGTTTTTTCTGCAGAGGCAGAGAACCTGTGCTATTAAAGATCAGGTCAGTTTTTTTAATATTTTGTGAGAAGAAACGTGGTTGTGTTTGATGCTCCACTGGCCTCTTAGATGGGTGCTTAACAGAGGAAGGAGAGGAGGAGGAATGTGTGAGGGAAAGATGAAAAGCAGGTTTCACAGCAGCTCCGGAGGGGAAACCTCCCAACAGGGCTGAGTTAGCTGCAGTTCCTGACCAAACCCTGCAGAGCCTCAGATCTCAGAGATAACAGTAAGACTCTGGTTTGTATTTGCCAGTAAACAAAATAATGTCATAACAACACAGCAGCATGGTTTTTTTCTCATTATAATAATTTGGAGCAAAGGAAAGGAAAGGAGGGCTGCACGGCTGCACGTTGGTTGGCACTGTGGCCTCACAGCAAGGAGGTTGCCGGTTCGAGCCTCAGTGTTAGCGTGGGTTCTCTCTGGGTACTCCGGCTTCCTCCCACAGTACAAAGACATGCACCTTGGGGATAGGCTGATTGGAGATTCCAAATTGTCCATAGGAGTGAGCGTGAGCGTGCATGGTTGTTCGTCTCTGTGTGTTAGCCCTGCGATGGACTGGCGTCCCATCCAGGGTGTACCCCGCCT
>JBAMIG010000022.1:14455509-14471194 GCA_037177335.1 Kiunga ballochi
GTGTACCCCGCCTCTCGCCCGTTGGCTGCTGGGATAGGCTCCAGCCCCCCCGCGACCCCGTTAGGAACAAAGCGGTAAATGATGGATGGATGGAAAGGAAAAGAAGTAGACTATAGGAGTCCTCCGCGATGAAAATTATATATTATCTCAGCTCAATGGACACAACATCAAAACTAAAACAGGGCTAACTTAAAGATTTTTAGGTAAACAATATTTTTTTTAAATGAAATTGATTCCATTTAATCAAAGTACAGAACCTACATTTAGATAAGGATGACACTGAGTCTGCATTTAACAATGCTTTGACGTCAGTGTGTTACAGAGGAGGATTTCTGATGGGAAAAATGGCGATTGGGCGTCCCTTTTTCTGCTAATACATGCTGGCATCTGAGAAGACAGATGGCTACAAAGCTGTGTGAACGGACTTAAATGTTGATGAGGGATGTATTTGCCCGTGAATTCTGAACATGATAAATTATTACACGGAAAAAAAAATCATTTTAGAATTGTAAAATTATCCTTACTTATTTCCAGTAATGATAATATTTTTTGGGCTTATTTTTTTTGTCTGTATTTACATTAAAATCCTGTAGAGAAGGTTTGCATTCAAGTTAGGAAATGTGTGTTTGGCCAGAAATGTTTCCTCTCTAATAACACCAAGTGGTGGTTAATAGCTGGAAAGCCTGATGTACCGCTGTACCACTTTACTGTTGTGAGGTTTGTTGTTCTGTGATGATGGGTCCACAGAAGCAGGTCGTTTCATCGTCTCTGTTCCCAAAGTTCTGTGATGATCCTGACTCTGGCGGAGAACATTTATCTCCCAGGAGGATGGAGTTTTGTCTCAGTTTCTTAAGATTTGGGATTACCTCTGGTTCCTGTTCTGATATGTCCATCATTTAGGTACCAGCGGTACATCTGGAAGTGAAACCTGATTCACATATTCCCATTTATTAATCTGTAGACTCGATATTTGATTTCTTTTTTCCAGTCTTGCATCCTCACATTTATTATTTCGATTTAACTTCTGTCCGTTACATGTTTTTTTGTTTTTCTTTGACTTTTTTTGTGTTTTGTACACTGAAACTGGGAGTTTTGAATACAGCTTGAACTCCATAAGCTGTTGAGTGTTTCCAGAGAAACACAATTTAACACGGAGAGCTTTGTTTTTTAAAAAATTGTCTTTACTTTTTTGGGTTTTTTTTGTAGACATAAAGCCACTAAAAAGCAGCCGTGTGAAAACATTACAGTGGCGTACTACTTCTGCGAGGAGCTGATACCGTACAGGACGTCTGTCAAAGGGAGGGTGGTCACACTGGGCCAGTTCAAAGAACTGCTTACAAAGAAAGGAAATTACAGGTGGGTATTTATGCTTTCTGAAGACTGATCTTTCACACAGCTCGAGCGTCTTCGAAACGAATCGGTCTGAACGGGTTTTAGATCTTGTAACTAACTAAACTCTCCATATCGTGTAAAGTGAACTTTATTTTGCTTTTTTCAGGTATTATTTCAAGAAGGTGAGCGATGAGTTTGACTGCGGGGTGGTGTTCGAAGAGATACGTGAGGATGACGCCTTCTTGCCTGTCTTTGAGGAGAAGATAATCGGGAAAGTAGAAAAAGTTGATTGAAGTGGACATGAAAGAGGAAATGATGTGAGATGAGGGACCGAGGAGGAGGACGAGAAGGTGATGAGGAAGTGTTTTCAGGTGGAGATGGGAGGAAAGTGCTGGAGAGATGGACGGAAAGTGGAAGATAAAAAGCAGCGGTCAGTGATGGACTGGCAGAGAGAAACCCCTCGTTCACCTGTCAGAGTGTAGCATTTGTAAAGTAAAAAAAGATAGATGGAAAGCAAAAGTGCTACTAAAGCGACATATTTTTTATAAAGATTATCAAAGGGTTTCCTTTTTAAAGTAACCGCACATGTCTTTTTTATATTAATCGATGCCAGACATGTACAGTTTGTGTTAAAGGATAACTAAATTTTATATCTATTTAAGTGTTTAAAACACAAATTTTCAATTTTATTACAGCTTTGAAGAAGATCAGAATCTTTTTACAGGGCTGGGATTTGTTGATTGTTTCTTCTGGACTAATATTTGTGTTATTTAAAGTGCTTTTAATACTTATAAAAACTCCTTTTTGTGACGTTTTTCCAGACAACTTGTACATTCTGCTGTAATGTTTGCCACAAACTATGTTATGGTGTTAAGTTTTCTAACAAAAACAGCCATAAGTAATCAGAGAAACATAAACTGTTGAGCAGAAATGCAATCCAGTGTCTTTGTGTCTTAAGAAGTGCTTTAATGAAGCTTGTGGTCTTTCCTCTGGGAAGATTCTTATTTATCCAGGTCATGTTATTTGACACATGTCAGCTGGACTGGGTTTAGTTTCTGGAAGACGATTTATTTGCTCTTATGCAAAAGAGCCTCTTTTACTGTGATGAAGCTAGTGAGAAATTTCACTTTCAAGTGCAGGGTTGAATAAAATCATAGGATAATGACAGGGAAAAGTAGGTTTATATGGTTCAAGAAAAAATATAAGTGAGACTTTTGATGTATTTATTGCAATTAATTAGAAAAAAAACAAAAATGTATGCATTAAATCAAACTTTGCATTCCAAACGATGCACGATGTTACACTGCTGCATTGTTGCTAAGTTAGCAACTTTCTCACGAGTTTTCGCCCCCCTTCTCTAGCAAATCTGTTTTAAACAGGCAGTTTGTAACAAATCTAGCTACTTTTTATGGTTTAACTGAAGACTTTTAGTGGTTACGTTGAAACTGTATGCTTATGGGTGCTCTTGCTGTGTTATAGGTGCTAAAGCCATTTTTGAGATACGTAGTGCTTTAAAAGACACACATTTAGCAGAAAATCTCTTCTGTGTCGTCTTGTCTGCACCTGAATCCATTCACAGATGCAAACATGTTTGGAAGAGATTTGGCCACTGACAGCCACCATTCTTTACAACTTGCTTTGTCCTTCTTTATCACTGGTTATCAGTTTTTTTTTACACACTTTACCTGTTAAGCTATCTTCTGAAATCACTTATAGTTTAATGGTTTTTAATATTTTCCAGAAACTGAACCGGGTCCAGCTGGTCTGACTCGACCTGTGAGTTCCTTTTCAGTAACTTTGGAGCAGCTCTGTGAGGATATGTTTGCATTTAAAGCATATGGTTTATAAAATACAGATAACTATACAACTAAAACCTCTTTTTCTTTCTGGATAAATGAAAAGATCCTGTTTTAGAAAGCGATTGGTTGCATGGAAAGCTCTGCTGGGTTGCATTTCTGTCAAATGTTTGTGTTTGTTTTGGCTCATCCATGTTTATTTCTGCACATCCTCTCATTGCTTTTACCTTTTTTTTTCCAGTTTCAGTTAAAAGGATATTGTCTTGGAGTAAACGGCTGGCTCTAAATGCAATAATACTGTGGAACAATACAAATTGGTAAATCTATGCAAGTTATTTATGATAATGTTGCTCAAATGAGAAAAGCACAGTTGGGATATTGGAAAAATGTTATAAATAATTAGAGAATCCACATTATCTGTCCTGATAAGGTTCCCAGATCTGTTTTCCAAGATCCCAGATCAGAATCTGATCTGTCCAGGTTCTAAAGTTTAATTGATTATGAGTATTGAATCATTTGATCTGATGTAAAACACTGCCACTGAGACCACTTGCTTTTATTTCCATTGGATTATTGTCCTTAAAGTAGAAAGTTTTAATACGATTAGCAGATGTGAATTAGTCTGCGCCTGCAACACACATCACACTGAATTAATTTTAAACTCCATGTTTACTTTTATTTTCTTTCATATCCAAGACTTTCCACTTTAAACCTGTGTGTAGTCGGTCATTGAGTCTAAAACGGGGGGGCTGTACTAAGAGCTGATGTCCAATCTGAAGCCTTCTCTAGCTTATCACAGCTACCTCTTGTGCCTGGAAGGATTTCATTTGGATCTATGTCAGATAGATCACTTTACACCAAAGAATAATAAAACTGGATGGTAGTTGATGTTCTGACATTAGACCTTATACACTGAAACACATTCACATTTCACAGCAGCACTGATGGTCTTTTGAAGGCTGGTTGCGACTTTTGATGCATAAAAACGATTCTGAAGGAACTATTAATGATGCTAATAGGATATTTATATCTTTTTACCACTTGAAGCAGGAAAATAATGACGGCTAGTTTACATTTACTGTCTTTATTTGGCGATGTGAATGACATTTTTTGCACTGGATCAGCACAAACTTAAATCAGTGGCACAGAGTAGCCAGAAGATGTGATTATTCAAAGCCGCTGTGTTTTTCCTGTCTACTTTCTCACTGTGCTGGATCCCATAGTGAGGAAGGAATCATTAAAGATGTGTGGTCTCCTATGATAGTAGCTGGATTGAAAGGTGTCGCTTCACAGGAACTGAAGGAACTGATGCTGCTTTTAGACGACTAACTTTACTCAGTTTATGTATTTTTCAGCATGTTAGTCTTAAAATATACATTTTTCTTGACACGGTAATGTTGAATACTAAATGTTATGATTCCATAAAGTGTTTTGACACTCTTTTCTGATTGTTACTGTCAAAGTCCCCAAATTGAACTACTCTTATTTAAAATCAATGAAACGTGTACGTTAAACAGTAGAGTGCCTTTATTACAATGCTAATGATGTCTGCAGCCTGACTTTCACATAAATATGGGGACTTGCATAGCAGGGACTAGCTTTATGTATCCGGTTTTCAGACCTTTTTTCAAACTTTGTTTTGTGAAGCTTTCCATGTTCAGTGCTTGTTGTTGCTCTGCCTTATTTATGTAAATATGTACAACTCCAATCATCATTGACCAGCAGTTCAGTCATCAAATTCACTATTTTGGACCTGTTTCTGCTCACTTATTAGCAGGGCAACCTTTTTTTTTCTTTTAAAGGTACCAGAACAATAAATACATGCAATAAACCAGCACTTTAGCCTGCTGTAGTTTGTTAAATCTTCATCTTTTATAGGTAAACAGGAGTGGTGCAGTGCCTGATGAAGATGTGGAAATGTGCGGTCACAATCAAACATCTTAGCGATGAATTTATTCATCTTTTTGCTTCTCAAAAGTTTAGATGCTTGTGCTAAATTGTACTGATGGATTTTCTCTTCACATTTAACTTGTCCAGGCTGTGGTTGGGTCACAGTTATCTAATTTCCACATTTTTTAGTTGTTCTCACAACAGTACGCATCCCTGAGTGCTTCGAAGCAGCTTCCTATTTAAAAGGTTTGTGTAACTGATGCTCACAGAGAAACAAATATCACAGCAAAGCATTAGTGAGAGATGAGAAATGCACGACACAATGCTGGAAGATTTGTCTTATTTATCTCATGATGTAGTCATTTAATATGCACCTGACCAAAAAATGACTTGTGTGAATACGTCCTCAGAGTGCACACCTGAAAAAGCATCATTCATTTTTGGAAACGATTTAATTAAAAGTATTCCTGCAACACTGAGCAAAATATAGTACTTTTTAGGTGTAAAGGTCCATATTTATGGGCTAGATCTATAGTGCTTTACTCTTTATGCCTTCTTCCTGGCTGGTGAAACCATCATTGTGTTCCCTGATTGGAACAGTGGGGTGGGTAGATCGTGCTGCTCATCATGGAACTCCTGAACTGACTGTTGTTTTTGCTCATTGATCGTACAGGCCTGATTAATGATGGGAATAAAATTAATCTGGGGAAATCTACTGTGGACCATGTCATGAGGTCTAATCTTCAAGACCCTAAATCTGTAGGTAGGCCTCAAGAGAGCAGTAAACAAAGCAACACAACAATCCTACGGAACAAGAATCCTGTTCAGTAAATATTCATTAAATCTCAAATAATAAGTGCAAATAATAATTTGAAGTTGTATTATTAATAATAAATTAGATGTTTTGCACATTTTTCCTTATTAAGATCAGCCTTACTGACCTCACTATTTCTATCAATATCATGAAAATTTGCCCTTATTTTTGTTTACACTTTGTTTGTGCAGAGTGCTGAGCTTTCCCACATCAGAACACCCTGCCATGCTTGTTCTTCAAAGCGGGAGTTGTGTTGTGTAGTGTTTTGGTACATACTGTAGGTGGCACTCTCACTGTGCATGTGTCAGGTGAAGACACTGTGGATCAATGTGTTTACTGACTAAACAGAACCCCTAAACTAAATTGGAAATTGCTTTCATTTAATGCCTCATTGTGAATCATTGTTTGGTAACCTGGATTACTTCAGCATCATAAAGATGAAAGAAATGCTGAGTCAGAAGAAATGACAGAATAAATGTTCAATAGTTTTGTGATTACTGGGAAATGTTTTGCTTTACTTTGACTGATTCCAGTTAAACACCACATTAAACATGTGAGTGATATTTGAATAAATGGGATGTGGGGAGCAAATAAGGCAATATTCTGCTGTTGCCATATTACGTTAATCATGCTCCTATTTGTGAGCCAGTCAAATCGTCAATCCACAGCAGGCTCTTAATGGAATCATGATGAATCACTACATCAGACAATAAAAGCTTCCTGTTTGACAGATTGTGCCTAGGAGGATCAACATAAATTTGATTGTTTTTAAAGCTAAAGGACTTTTTACACATTTAAGGCTTTACTAAAGCAGACTATAAATATTAATTTAATAGTTAAAACCATGTTGTTTACAGCTGGACTGCATGAAAGAAAAGAAATAAATAATACAAATGAAAATTCATATAATATAAGAAACAACTTTGTTTTAAAGCAGGTTATCTGTAATTGTTTCTTATATGTATTTCTGTGTGTGTGTGTAAATAAAATATATATATAATTTTATATATATATATATATATATAATTTGGTCAACATCAATTCTCCTTAATGTTTTCTGCTGTGTTGTATTTTTCTCCTCTGATTACAATGGAAAAAAAGAAGCAGACACTAGAAATGTGGAAGCAAAGGTCTACTCATTTATTCTCCAGCTCATCTGAACTGCTTTGCACCGACCAGGGACTTTGTCCTATTAAGATTTTTTTTTTTTACCCAATGATGTCAAAAATATTCTGGGCTCACTCAGACTTTAAATAATAACACACTTTGACAGATTAAAATGTAGTTTGTCTCAAGGAAAATAAGCTGTCAGGTGTTATGCTTTCATTGTTTATTATTTTGTAAAACTGGAGAGCAACATGAGCAGCTAACTATAAGATGTTACATTATCATGGCTGCATAAAATCTCTAAGCTAATTTTCAGCGCCGTTTCCAGAGCAACCAAAGAACCAGAACAAACTCTGTCAAGGTTAACAGTGACGTAGGTACAAAGAGAATTACTTCTAACCTACTAACAACACTTATTTAAGATCACAGACAGGATTTGCAATCACAATAAAGAACCTTATTTAACCTCTTATTTCAGTTCATACATTTATCCAGTTATATCCCATACATTTAGACACATTGCACTAAAAGCTTTACTTTTGCAACTGTAATATTTTTCAACTTCTTTCACAATGTTAGTGCTGAACAATGCATCTTCATGTTACTTCAATGGTTAGCTGTATAGAAGTCCTAAATGGCCATAATTACTAATAATTATACTGAAATCATGAGTCAACACTGAAATATCCTTTGTAAAAACACATAATTCTGACATTGTATATTACGGTTTTGTCTTTGGGCAAATATAATAACTGTAGACTTATGCAAACCATTTTATGATGATGTAACACATTAAAACAGCTTAAATTAACTTTACATAAGACTGCATATGGATGTCAAAACCAAAGTTGGTAATTGGCAACTATTCAATGCTAAGAGTACAATGTATGTCACTCCCTTTATCACGTTAGTATTCTAAGGCCAAATTAAATAAACATTAAATGAACATTTCAATCCCACTCTCTTTCACCTTCCAATATTAAAACTGATAAAAAAAAAAAACAATTTTGTTTTTATTTTCTGTTGGGCTACCTTGTACAACTTTCTAGTGTGTTTTAATACAGCATAGGCTTTGTGTGTCCAACATGTCATCCACATTAGTGGCTTTTTATACCACTTAATTTCTATATGAGTAATTAAGGGTTGTGGAAAAGCTGCAATCCATCCCTGCAAGGGCGAGAGGCTCGGTATTGGAGCCACCACAAGGAGCGATAAACAACCCCACAACCCCCAATTAAGCTAACATGTCTTTGCACAGTGGGAGGAAGCTGGAGAATCCAGAAAGAACCCACATATACATGGGAGATGCACGCGAACATGCAAGCTCCTTACAGTAAGGCATTGTGCTAACCACGACACACCAAGCAGCCCGGTTGTTTGTGTTTAACTTTGAATGACTATTCTCAACTACAGTTTTTAATGCATAATACTAACCAGTTATATTGCTATGCCTTGTTTAAACCTACAAAATTAAAGTATTTAAATGACATTTGAACATTTTTTTCATGTGATTTGGACCAAATAAACTCAGTTGTTTGACTTAAGAATCTGGTGATCAACTCCAACCCTCAGCGCTCCTGAACTCCAAATGTGGAATTTGTTGCTTCTTGAACCATTTTTTTTATTGACCATTTGTCTCATTACGTCATGGCTGTCATTTTTCTGGACTCGGAGAGCACAAACACACAGAACCAAGCGAGTGTAAAATAAGCTGGAATGACATTGTGGAAAGATTGGTTCAGCAGCAGCTGGTTCAGAGGTAGGTGGTGTGGGTGGGCCAGGGGGAGAAAAGGACAACAAATCACTCCGTTAGTCACTGGGTCCAGAGGCGAAAAGGGTACGTAATAATGATAAAAACAATTTAAAGAAGCACACCATTGTAGATGGAGTGAACTGATGATTGTGGAGGATCGGTCTGAAATACAGCCTAAAGAAGAAGAAATGAGGCACCGGTGTCATGTAGCGATTCTCTGCTATATGAGCTCATATCTCTGCATTTTATCAGCTCTGTTCCTTAACATGGTCCCATCCATTTATTCCTGATATCAGAGAAATCCCATCAGAGGTATTTGCCATGTCCAGTCTCCACACCAGCACCTAGACTAATCTTGTCCTGTCTTCACGCATGTCCCCACTCCAATAAGATGAAGCGTAACCAAAATAATATAATAATATCCCTTCCTTCAAAAAAGAAAATAAAAAATCTACCTCTTCAACTTACCTAAATCTTAAATTGCCACATTTACATGCAGAGTTTAGTCCCTGATCAGCTAATCAGAGTGCTTTTCTCTCACTGACAGAACGGATGTTGAGTCAACATGTTGAATCTACTGGAAATGATGTTGACAGGCTTTGACACAGCTGACACTGTGTTACACACCAAAACAGCATAAAAAGACAGGCGTTAATGAGCAACACAGCTAACACAGCCTGAACAACAACAGAGCGTCATCTCCAGTGTTATGAAATCCCTTTCAGGATGAATATTAAGATTTCAGCAACAACAAAAGATATTTTCTTACATAGTTTCTTGGTTCAGATTAATTTATTTTCAGAGGATTTATTTGGATTTTTCTCCTGACATTGTTCCACCTCAGCTACATCATGATCCTAATTGTCTGTGTTCATTTACACCTCTAATGCGCTTTGTTGAGCTGTCAGCTCTCTAAGCTCATCTGCTTGTTGTCTGCAACCTTGCATTATCAGTGGATCTCATGTTAGCTTATATTGTATCTTTTTTTTCACAACATCACAGATTATTGATAATTTTTTCTTTACTAATTAGTGTCTCTCTTATGGTCTTTGACTCTGCCTTCACACCCCAGAGAAGGAAAAGCCTCTCAGGAACTCCTATATTGTGCCTATTGTTGTTAACGTTATCTCTTTCTCCTGCTGCAGATCAGCAGCCAGCATCATAAAGCAGCAGGGAAATGCACACACAAGGAAACTAGTGTTACCACCAGGACTTTTCATTACCATACGTCCTGCAAGAATCCCATAAAAAAGACAGGAGATTACAAGAAGCATCAAGAAAATCACAGTTGTGGACACAGCAGGCAAGGAGTATAAAAGTCCTCATTAAAAGCCTTTAAACATTCACTGCTACAGTAAAATTGATTTAAAATCACCCCAGTAAAATGGATGCACTCTCGTCTGATAACATTACAAACCCACTCTGCTGCTTCACTGAAGGAGTTACACAAATGCCTAAAAATCGTCTTCATCATGGCATCAGACAGCATGTGTTGAAACGGTGTGGTGTTGATAGAAATGATAGATAGAAATAATAGTGATGCTCAGCTTTGGACTAAAAATACTACTTCAGAGGAAAGAAACAATGCAAGACCGTCCCCCAAAGGTCAATCCAAGGCTGGTTCTGTGATATGTTTCTCTGGAGAAAACTATATAAACTACTGGATGTATTGTTGGTGGTGATGTGGGGGTTAGCACTGTGGTCTCTTTATGATTCAAACCTCATCTGAATTGCTTCCTCTCATAGTCCAAAAACATGCCTGTTGGGTCAATTGGTAATTTTAAATTCTCCTTAGAAACGTGTGGTTATAATGGACATGTGGCATCATCCATCCATCCATTATGAACCGCTTCTTCCCTGAATAAGGTCATGGGGGGCTGGAGCCAATCCCAGCTGACATCAGGCAAGAAGTGGGGTACACATTAGATAGGTCGCTAGTCCATCACAGGTCAACACACATAGACAAACAGCCATCACATACTCATACTCACTCCTATGGGCGATTTAGAGTATCCAACCAGCCTATCCCAAAGGTGCATGTCTTTGGACTGTGGGAGGAAGCCGGAGTACCCGGAGAGAACCCACGCTAACACAGAGAGAACATGCAAACTCCACACAGAAAGGTTCCTGTTTGAACTTTCCCAAGCCGAGGCTTGAACCAGTAACCTTCTTGCTGTGAGGCCACTGTGCTAACCAACCACTGTGCAACTATGTGGCATCATATGGATAAATGACTTAAAAAAATACTCTGAGAAAAACTTTGCTCAGGAAGAACATAACATTCTCCACACATGCAGACACCAGCCAAAATTCAATCCAGTAGTCTGTCAACAGTGCATCCTGCAGCCTACAAACAAAGATCAGAGGTCTGATTGTAAGAATACCCATACAATAAATAGATATTATGTTTTTTAGTGATAAGTTATGTGATTTGTCATGGACTGGCAATCTTCCCATGATGTACCCAACCTCATATCCACTGGGATCGGTGCCAGACACCTGGAGAACCTCCAATGGAATAACCTGGTGTAGCTAAAAGATGGATAATTAAGTGGAATCACATTTAAAACTCTCCTTAATAATCTCACAGCAGAAAAATGTTTATTTGGTCATCTAAGCATTAATTACATTTTGTTAACATTTGCATATAAATAACTTTATGTATAATATGCATTTAAAATGTGCAGAGTGTGATAAGCTGAAAACTGCCTGAATAAACAACATCAGACAGATAGCTGAGCGTCAACCACATGGTGCAGTAGACAGAACACACTGGTGGAAAATTAGGCCAAAAAAATATTGGAAAATAACTTTTAAGAGGAAAATTGCATCTTACATCACAGTTTAAAGAGAAACATCCAGAACAGACCAAAAACAAGAGGCTTTTTACAGCTCTGAGGTAGGACACAATCTTACAGCAAACAAAGACAAATTGAGGATGTGCTTCCATTTGAAGAATTAAAGTATACAAGTGATTATCATACCAGCTTTTAAGATTAGAAATACACTAATTTGTAAATGCATACCTCCTAAATACACAAGTGCTCTCATTGATAAACATGTCTATTCAAATGTATAATATAGTACACCAAAGACAAACATGCCATCAACATAACCTGTGCAAAATAAAACAAAAGGAGTTAAAAATTCTGCAAGTTTTCTCTCGTTATATTTTTACTGAACATAGATCAGGTTTGTGTTGGTTCATTATCTGCACCTGCAGAGCTATGTTCTAATGCCAGATTCATACTATTGAAATGTTTTGTACAGATTTCTTAGTTTTACATCATATTTATATTTAGTTTAATCATAGAAACATTATCTTGACACATCTGAACAGCATCTGCATGCAGAATACAAGGCAAGCTCCACAAAAACAGCCTTAATGACTGAAGAGTGGATACAAAACTTATAAAAAAATGTCTGTTAAGCATCACAGTGGAAAAAATGACTGAGTTTATGTGAAGAAACAGCCGCATAGAGAGGTTGATGTTCCTTAATATCAAAGAAGGTTAGAAATATCTTTTGGAAATAGTTGGCTTGTAACTGACCACACATCAGAAGAGCAGAAGCATCATGTTACAGTTTCCTTAGATTTATGCACATTAGCTTTAGTCCTGTTACAAGTCACACAACCCAATAATGCATGTGTAAGGAAATGCATAGTTAGTTTACGCGACTTATAACAGAGCTTTGAGGCAAATATTTAGCATCTTTGGGATCATTTGCCCATCAAAAAAGAAAAAAAAGGTCAAAATGTACAGTAACAAGACCCTGTTCTGTTTCTAAACTGTGCAGGAATAGAAAGATTATCCAAACACGACACAATAGTCAACGTGAGTATAAGCAATTTTAAGTCATGGTGTGCAAGAAACAAAATGAGGAATGGTTTCTCGCAATGGTTGGGAATGATGTTCATGGTGATGTGATGGTTTCCTAGCTCCACTATTGAATCAGCCTTCTTGAATGGCTGCTTTTTGTCCTTCCCATTTGACACTAAAAATGTGAAAAAGTTCTCACAGTTTTTCACATAAGTTGCTGGTAAGACTTTCAGCTAAGGCAATCTGCACTGAAGCGATCAGCAAAGTCAGATCACATGTCAAGTCTGTTGCTGGAAGGGCAAATTCAGGGTCACCGTTGCTTCTCTTGGCTCGACCAGCCTCGGTCTGTTGATCATTTCACATTCATTTTGCCTCACGTTCTCCTCGTTCATCTGTGACACCTCCGTCGAGCCCGCTTCAAATCCAGGCCCGGTGTTGGCTACATGAACCACGTGGACCTTGTTTCTCCCATTTTTAATGAGGATGCAGCTGAATACTTTCTTGAAGCCTTTACGAAAGTGCTTGGACACCAGAGCATACACGATGGGGTTGACACAAGAGTTAGCGTAGGCCATGCAGTGAGACAGGATCCTGAGGGCGTACGTGGTCTGATTGAAGGGGAAGTCGCCATATAGATAGCATAATATTACCACGTGGTAAGGCAGCCAGCATATGCAGAAGAGCACAGTGACAATGATGATCATCTTGGTGACTTTGCGTTTGGCCCGCTTGGATTCTGACATACCATCCAGAGGATCAACAGCCGTCCACAGGTACTTAATGGTTCGAGTGTAGGAGAGGCTCACAATCAGCACAGGGATGACATAACCAAACAGGAAGGTGCACGTATCAAGCACCTTACGATTCTGCTCTTCCCAGCCAGGGATACACACAGTGCTGTTGTCATAATCAATGAGGTCATAATAGCTGAGATATGGACCTGCAAAAACCAGGGAAAGACCCCAGATGACCACCATGGCAACCACTGCATTACACGGGGTTCTTAACTCTCTGGAACGCAGTGGATAGCGAATGGCCAGATACCTACAGAGAGGGACAAAAAAAGATAAATGAAATCTTTAAGAATGTGGATGTACTGTAGACTGCACAAATTCATCAATATAATATTATTTTGTTACATCAAATAAATATATATACCTTGTTGCTGGTATTTGTTTAATTCAAAAAGCAAACTTACAGGCATTACTTAAAACAAACGGAAATAGAGTATAACAAAACAGAAGAAGATAAAAGCATAAGCTAATTATAAATGATGAAGGATGAAGTAAAAGGGGAGAACTGAAGAAGCTAAGCTAAGTAGACACAAAGAAACAAATAAAACTGGTTTGTTGGAATGGATTTCTCCAGTAAATGTAGTGAATCATAAAAATATGTATGGAAATAAACGTTCATGAGCCACATTGACTCTGCAGAGGATTAACCACATGTAGCTACTCATATACCATAAATTAGTCAGCTTATTGGGGATTTTAAACCAATACTGGCTTGTTAATTATCAGAAGTTGCATTCACCAATTAAATAAATTATATCAAATCTAATTCAATTTTATTTATAGAGCACTTTATCATAAATGCAACTCAAAGTGCTTTATAATAAAAAAGGTAAAAAAAAAATTGCATAACATATTTAAAAAAAGTAGCAATATACATATTATCACATGCACTAATATACACAACCCACCCATGTAAAACAATTCCTTGGAGCAAATGATAAAATCAATTTGATGTATTTATAAATAACTTTTCTGTAACAACCATTTAAATGACTTTATCCACCGATCATTAACCTACTGTAATTAACTACATGAGCTGTGAAATTATAGCGTCTGATATAAACTCAAAAAGAGATTTAAACATGTAGAAAAAGAGGGAATTGATGCATTAGCTGCTTAATTTAACCAGATAACTGGATGCTTTTTGATTTTTACATTTTCTCATGTTTCAATTGACAACCTGGCAACTCTGCTAAGTTTGTAAAGCAATTTTTATGCTATGATCATATGAAAAAAATAATGAGAACATTCGTATTTACTTAGAGGAGATCTATCAACACACATTGTGAGCATGACTCACGCTGCACTCTCCATGTTTTCATTCACAATGCCGCCATTTGTTGCTTCTGCTGAGCAAATAAGCAAATAAATGAAAAATATGAAAATATCTCACAGAAAGGTTTATTGTTGGATGCTGGGAAATGGGATGTACGGGTCCTGTGGCACAAAACCATTACAAGAATTGACAAATCAAGAGAACAAAACCAAAATGTGGGGAATTTTCAGACTAAAGAATACTGACAGAATAACAGCGTTGCAGAAAAATGTGAAATGTTACAGCAGGGAAACCAAAGCCGTAACAGGGAACATGACCACCTGTGTGACTTTCTGAAAGCTAAGTAGGCAAAAACCCAAAGCTGTGATTAAACAATATAAATATATATTTTATGTATTATATTATTGTGTGGCCTGTTTTATGAATGTTCCTCCTTCATCATACTTCACATGTTCTCTATGATCTCTGACAGATATTTCAGGTACTTCTGATTCTCTTTTTTTTTCTTAAGCCAGGTATTCGTGGTAGGGCAGCAAATCGTGTTCATGCTTTTCACATTTCCAAGGCACTTTAACCAGCTCTGCTGAAACAGAAAGCAGCCCCTGCTCTTTGAAATCTCACTGAAATGGGGACAGAGGCACTCATATTTGACATGAAAGGCGAGAAGCGTACACTTTGAACCTGCACTGAGCTTCAGTGGTTTGAACATCTTCATTTACTAAACCATCTATCTAGTTCTAATGAATAAGGAGTGACTACAGACTTTAATCGTTGTAACGAGGGGGGTTTGGGTTTTGTGAATTTTATGTTAAAAATATGTAGAAAAGTAGATAAGCTGTTGATAAAAATGTATCAATTAAAAGAGCTCAGCATATCAAGCATATAGAAATGTTCACACACATCTTCCTTCTTATTTTATCTTAGTAGTAAGACTGGGCTGATCTGGAATAAAAGCTGACCAGGCTTTTCTAAGGTTTTTTAAATGTTTTCTTTAAACTTTTTCACAAAATTCTTGTTCAATACTGTTGTTACGGACGCCGGTCCGTCAGTAATCATTTCATTCTTCCATCCTGTCAAATTGCCTGCACCCTCACCTGGAGAG
>JBAMIG010000022.1:14509053-14523797 GCA_037177335.1 Kiunga ballochi
TTACAATTAGACTCCCCAGTTTGGGCTCCTTCAAGCATTGATAATTTTCGGCATATTAAGCACGTTTTAGCAAAGGTGATAAGTCAGTTTTAATTGAAATGAAATTATTATTCTAATGGAAGTTTGGTTATTATTATTAGGAGGCACTAGTCATTCTAGCTTCATTTTTAATATATAAATGCTGGGGTGTAGAAAAAAAAGATTTTGAAGGGCATTAGGGTGTCAGGATTGAATGAGGTAATTTGAAGGGAATTACTTTCTCTTCTATCAGAAATGAACTGAATTAAAAGTCCAAATCAATCGCTTTCACTTCTCCATTCTACTTTGACAGCGGCACAATTACAGATAATTAGATGGGAGGAAACTTTTAATTGTGGGATTAGAAGGAGAGAGAATTTGTGGGATCAGAGAAAAATTTCCAGGCAGAGTTTCTTGCTTCAAATCGAATCAAAGGATTTGCAAGCTTAAAATGGCAACCAGCTCCTTTTTTTCTGCTGTTTAATTGGAACTGCATCTAGTTCATCCAAATCACCCAAAACAATTAATTTAGATTTAATTCTATAATTATCATCAAATCGAATAATGTGCAACCTAATTTAGATAGTTAAAAATTAACGTGCGTGAAGTTAATTGAGTAATTAAACTCCTAAACTGCTGCCTATTAATTTGCCTGCCTAATTAAAAATGAATGCGTTTCTGTGCTGCCAAAGTGGGCATCAGTGTTGGATGGGCTTGTTGATAAAGGCCCCAGTCGTTTTTTTTTTCTTCTTTTTTTTGCAGAGGATTGGGTAGCTCATCAACACCCATATTTAGTTGATTTAAGCCTAAGAATCTCAGTTATCTGGTTATCTGGAGTCAGGTGAGTGTGCAGCTGCAAAATCCTCTTAAGAAAAACATCTAAACAGACAGAAAGTTGGCATTAAACATACTTCTGTACGTGGGAAGAACAAAGTATGAGAACTGAACAGAAAAAATAAACTTTGAGGGACAAGAAAACCCTGAACACATGTTCTTTTTGTTTGGTTCCATGTTTATTCTTGTCCTTCCTTAATGTGGGTCAGGAAAAGTATTTGTGTCCCAGGTTTTATGACTATATGTGTCCCAAAAGACTCCTAACTTAGTTAATCACTTTATAGGGTGCTTTGCCATAGATTAAAGCATTACTTAGTAGTTAGATTGCTCCAAAAAGATGAGTAAGAAAGACTACAACATATTTGGGACAGACACTCTTTAAGTTTTATTACTTAATTTACTTAATTTAATAGGAATTTTAACGGAAATATGGGAGTGTTGTAAAAGCCATGTTGCGTTAAAGTTGAAGGGTGGCATCTGCCAGGACAACTAGAGGTGCACTAAATAGAAAAAACAGTGTTTTACAAGAGTTTTTAAGAAGAGCAAGTTGTTTTCCACATTTTTTCTTTATCAGTCAGCGTTTATCTTAGGTGCTTTGCTCTTACTGAATACTTTGGTTGCTGCTTTTATAAGGGATGCAACTTAAAACGCATCTATAAGGAATACTTTGAAATGTCTGTCATGCTCCACCACGCAGACAATTCATTTCTTTACAGTCAAATGGTTTGAAATCAATGAACTCGTTTATTCTGATCATCAATACAGTCTCGTTAATGATCAAAAGTGCAAACAGAAAAGTTGGTTTATTTATCTTTTATTTTGAAATCGCAAAAGAAGCCAGTAACAAAAGGTAACAAGGCAGGACAGCGTGCTGAATGCTGGCCCTGTTCGTCTTATTATCGGGTTAATTAAAGCTAGAATCTGACAATGTCACCCGTTGTAGAAAAACGGATTTAAATGCAATGTCTCAGGAGACAGTGTGAAGGGCTGCTTTTCTGTGAGCTCTCGCGCTCATGTTGGGAGGAGGGAGGGGTTGGTGGGGTGGGTGGGTGGGAGGGAGGGAGGGAGGGATGCAGCATGGCTTAAATATAAAAATGTATATGGTTAAAACTGACGGGAAGCAATTATTGAATTTTAGATGTTCAAAAAGAAATGAACAGGGAGGAATTATTCATAAGATCTTGTCCCTGTGTGTTAAAATTAAAGTTAAAATACAAAGAGAGCTCGCATCAAAGACAAGCCCACAGCTGCTAAAAGAGGAGGATGGATAAATCATGGAGATCATTTCTGAGGAGTTCATTAAAATGGAGGGCTACACACTGAAATACAGAGGGTTGTTATTTGGGCGTGGGGGTCAAGTGACGAGCGGATTATATACTTCCTCATAATAATATTAATTAAACAATTTGCATGCTAATAGGGTAACAATTATCGCAGCTTCTGTTGAGAGATTCAGGTTATTACAACATGCCAATCCGAGTGCCAAGGGTTAGGGAATGAGTGGGGTGCGAAATTTCAGCTCTGATTATCATTATGACAGCGCCAGACTTGGGATAAATAAAGTCGAATTAATTATTTGAAAACCTAATGAGCAGATAGGATTCAGTCCGGTCACATATTGAGTGCAGGGGGTTTATATAGTCAAGAGGAGTTTTGTTTTCTGTCATGATATGTTGTGAAACTAAATGTGAACTTATTGTTCTATACTGGCTGCCATGTATTTGATAATATACTGTATATCATTTGGATATTTTAGTTTTACTAATACAAGCAAGTTTCTAAAATAAGGTTTATTCTTAGTGTCTTTAAATGCATCATCACTTCTTTTATTTCCTATGTGAGGGCAAATATATCAAGGTCTAATGTGTTTGGATGACTTATACATACACAATTTAACGATTTAATTGTTTCCAAAGTAGGGGTCATACACAAAACAAAGCTTCAGTCTCCTGTAGGCCACACGTGTAGAAAAAAGAGTTAAGCTATTTTCCTTTTATATGATTTCCCAATTTTTGTCTAAAAACATCATTTTCTAATAACAATGATAATAATATCAGAAAAAAAATATTAAAAGTAGAAGAATAAAGTTGTATTAAGCACTTTTGTTCTGTCGAGTCTAATATTCATCTATTTTCAGGTCTCGCTGTGGACAAAAAAAGTCCGGAGCTTCTGGCCCAATGCATCCGCCTGTAGCTTTTTTTCTTCCCGGAATCAAGCCCTTCCTCCCGGTGGGTCCCCCGTGTAGTTGCGATGTAGTTCTTATCAAAGCCCTCCTGTCTTGTTGTGACAGCTCTGATATTGTTTATTGAGGTGGATGTCAGCTTTAATTAGCAATCGATACGGGGAGCGTTTGCAGAGAGCGTCTCTGACGTCAGCGCACATTACCGCTTCTCATTGGATCTCATATTCCCAGAGCCAGGGCTAATTATTGGGAGGTTCATGTGGATAAAGTACAGCTCATCCCTCCCTTCACATCATGTCCCCTACTCGTTGGCCACACTCGCTGCATGCTTTTTAAATTCCCTTCGCTGGCCTCCAGACGTCGTTCCCTTTTGCCTGCGGGATGATGGACAGCAGGATACTGGATCCACCACACGCCCAGTTCGGAGGCTCTCTCGGCGGGATGGTGGGCTTCCCGTACCATCTCAGCCACCATCACGTTTACGAATTAGCAGGGCATCAACTTCAATCTGCGTCTGCTGTTCCTTTCTCAATAGACGGATTACTTAATGGCTCGTGCGCGGCTTCGGTGGGTAATTCCAACCCCCTCTTGTCTTCGGGCTGCGGGATGAATGGAGATAATCAGCAGTACAAGCTGACAGGTAAGGCACATTATATACAGCACAATAACGTCTCCTCAAGGTTGGCTGTTTCACAAAGACAACAACATAAAGAAACAAAGACAGGATATTGCGACAACTTATCTTTGTATCGTGGGTTTAAAGAGGCGAGCCAAGCCGCTGCACACGTAAATGTGCACAGGTCCTCGTTTCTCACTTCATCTCCACTACCGAAAGCTATATGGGTCTAATGAAAAACAATATAGTCTATCTGTCACTCAGTGTTTACAAAAAAGGCTGTGTTTACATTGAAAGCTGCCTTCTTCCTGCAGACAGAAGCTGCAGCGTGCATGTGTGCATCGCTGTGATATTACGGATGCGACCACCATCTTCGTCCATAACTTTGCTGAATTTGCTGCTAATGCATGAAACTAAACCTGCAAAGATTGCAGGAAAATATCAATATTGTTTAAAATGCTTTGTTCCTTTGTTTGAATCTGTTCTGCTGTCAGACTCGGTGGACCCAGACAAAGATAGTCCTGGCTGCAAGAGGAGAAGAACTCGCACTAATTTCACTGGTTGGCAGCTGGAGGAATTAGAAAAGGCTTTTAATGAGAGTCACTATCCAGACGTGTTCATGAGAGAAGCACTTGCTCTTCGACTGGACCTGATAGAATCAAGGGTTCAGGTAAATAAATGTTAAATACTTCCATAAAAACTGTTGATTAGTGCTTTATGTTTGTTGCTTGTTTGTATTTTCTCGCACATTTATTTCTTACATATTGGATTACTTATAGATTTTTTTGTGATTTCCACTCGTGTTATACAGTAAAACGTGTTGGGAAATCTGGATATAAATGGCAGTAATAGAGTAAATATAATGTGTTCTTATTGATTTTTTAAGGAATGTGTATTATACAAACAGGGAAAAATGAATCAATTTTAATGTCATCTTTATCTGAAAGAGAAAAAAAAACATTTTAGAGTGAAAGATACCCTACTTTTAAGAAGTGTAGCCTACTTGGTATATGTCCATAAAGCTTTTAAAATAAAAATATATAAATAAAAACATTTATTGCAGGAATATATATATATAGCCTGTATATATATATAAATAAAAAAATAAATATATAATGTGTGTGTGTGAATAGCTAATATTATCTAAAAATATAATAACTAAGATGTAGAGATTAGACTAAATAAATGTTTTCATTGGCTTTTAGTAGGCTGTAAATATATAAAAGTAAAACCATATTTTTCAATTTTCTTATTATTTCTATTTGCTTATTACACCAAATCCAATCAAAGGCCTAATTAAAGGCCTGCAAAGAAAACAGCAATAGGAAGGTGTAACCTCACTGTTAGTTTAATTACCATACTGCCAGACAGAGCTCATTTTGCCTAATTACCTTTACACAGTAGCTAGGAGGCCTATAGAAACTGCTTCCACCTTTCCATATTTTTATTTCTAAATTTAATTTAAATGTCTTCTTCTTGTTTATAGCTAGGCTATACATGTTTGTTTATTTCTGTATTTATTTATTAATTTATTCTCCGCAGGTCTGGTTTCAGAACCGCAGAGCTAAATGGAGGAAAAAAGAAAACACGAAGAAGGGTCCAGGTCGACCTGCTCACAACGCCCACCCAACCACCTGCAGCGGGGAGCCCATGGACCCGGAGGAGATCGCCCGGCGAGAGCTTGACAGGCTGGAGAAGAAGAAACGAAAGCAGGAGCGCCGGCTGCTAAAGTCCCAGAACAAACTCATGTCTGGGGATTTATTTCACACCCCGGGATCAGACAGCGATAGCGGGGTGTCACATGTGACCGACAGTGACCACAACACAGGCCCACCCTATGACTCTTTGGGGGCACAACAGTCGAGCTACGACCAATCCCCACACTCTCTCCAGACCCCAAACCAGAACCAAAGACACTTGGACAAAGATGCTGGTGGATCCGAGCTGGACTCGCCCGATCCCAGCCACCGGTCAAACCTGTGCTCCAACGACAGAGCCTCCAACCTGCAGAAACTCAACCCTTTTAGCGTCGAAAGCCTCCTTTCGGACTCTAGACCGAGACGCAGCCCAGCGGCCTTACCCTCCTCACGGCCTTTGATAGGGAAGGGACACTTCCTCCTCTATCCCATCACGCAACCGCTTGGATTCATTGTTCCTCAAACTGCTCTGAAGACAACAACTGCGGCGAGCTGTGACAGTGACACCCCGTCGGACAGAAACCAGCCCAGCATCCGCTGCAGCGTCTCTGCGAGCTCTTCGGGATGTAGGAGCAGCTCGCCGGACTCTGTGGACGCCGCACCAAATGGACAAGGACCAGAGAAAAGGACAAGTTCACCGCACAGGAGCCCACTCGGGGCCGCCTTTTCCATGGGCAAACAGACGTCTGTGATTTGCAGCGACTCGAGTTTTGCTCACGAACACAGTCCACAACTCAGCACGCCTGTCGAAACCGACAAAAAAGAGCATTTAGTGAACAAAGACCACCCAGACAACCCTGACTCTGCCCTCAGTGACTGTCCCGCACAAACAAACTCTAAAGAAGATGTCGACATGGAAGAAATCAATGGTGGTAAACAAAGCTGAAGAGAGAAAAAAAATATTGATATAAGCTCCAAACGACACCTTTTTATTAGGCCAAAGCTTGACCAGTAACTTCATCTTTGAATTTAAACTCTAGGTTCCGCCCCAAACTCTGAATTTTTTAATAATGTGCTCTTCTTTCTCCTTTTTGTTTTGCGAGTGTGTATGTATGTGTGAGTCAGGAGTCTCTAGATATCCTTTAACGTGTGATAACTTGCTAAAAACACACACACATGACCGATAAAAATCCTCAAGAGCTGTAAGAAAGGTATTATACTATTTATATATGTAAGGTTTTTCTTAAATAAATCTATTGTATACAAGCACCTCAAACCGTGTGAGACCTTAAATAGCAGTACATCCAGTGCAGGACTACAGTACAGTAGGAAGGGCTTTCTAAAGAAATCTCATGTTGTACTTTGTATATTGCCTTAACAAATTTATTCATCTATAAGCCCCCACTGAAATGAGGTTACGAGCCTCAGGCGAAAAGGACCCGCTCGACTCCTGCAGAGTTTTGATATGAAAGTAATTATTTTCCCGGTGGCTACTGCAGGGGGATTCAGTTTATTTTAGCTCAAAGGGGGTTATAATACATTACCGATTTCTAGTGATATGAAATCACATAAACTTCCAAGAATAATAGAATTAGCATGAAAAGGCCTGGGTGTCAAATTGAAATAGGAAAATAATAGCCTCGGCAGCTGGGAGTGTGTGTGTTTGTGCATATTGGATAGGAGATGGGGATTCGTGGGGAGGCATTTTCATGAGGTTTTGTTTTCTCCCCCCCCCCCTTTTTTTGTCTTCCTCCTCATCTCCCTCTCTCTCCACTTTGTCAGGGGCCCCTTGTAGCAGGGCTATATTAAGATAGATGTTCGATGATATCCCTCATTGTTCTGTCGCTTTACATTGATGTTTCTGTGTTATCAGCCTATTGATCATGCGTCGGCTGTAATAGGACGAGCTGAGGCAAACGTGCCTATTTACAATAGCAGAACACATTTGTTCTAATAGGGCTGGAGGTCCCCAGGGAAGCCGTGCAGGATCTGGGACATCTGCTCCCCTTTGCAATATTAGCTGTGCTGACCACAATATCAAACAGACCCAAGGAGGAAATATGAAGGCGGTGTGATGGGAAAGAAAAAAAAAAAAAGAAAAAAAGAAAAAAAAAGCAGGCTATATGAGGAGCTGCTCACAACCCTCGTTAAAAACCTGCAGCCCCTTTAGTGTTCTCTTTGGGTCTTGATTTGCAAATAAATTGAATATAATCAGAGGGGTGAGCTGCGTCTGAGCCGGCGCAAATGAATTTCTGAGCCAGTGTCCCTAGCAAAATATTTACATAAATTTCAACCCATGCAGCTGTTTGCTCAAGGAAGCAATGTCTTATTAGGTTGGTGGGGTTTGGGGTTGGGGTTGGAGTGCAGGGGCAGACACAGCTAACATGGCACGCGCGCTGAACACGCACCAGATTAGGCCTGCATGCCTGTAGGTTAAAGGTGACGGTCTGTGTGAATTATAGAGCTGAGATTACACCTCCTTTATTGCTTTTGTGATTTTTTTTCACAAACGAGTTTACATAAATCCTATAAATAAATCCCATTAGTTGATGTTTTTCAACATCATTATTTTTTTTAATTTGGAAGAAAAATAAATCCTTAAACGTTTCCAGAAATGAAAACAGAAGTGAGCAAATTCCGACGCCTCTCATTCTTTTGAAGAAAGCGAACCTTTCCCCCTTAAATCTTGTGCTATAAGAAAGTATTTGATTTAAACCTTCATGGATGTATATTTTTCTATGCAACTCTGAGGCTATTTGGGACGTATGCCCAGTTCATCCATAATTCATTAGCACACTGAATAGGAGTATCGCTGGCTGCACATTGGTGGCCTAAAGGTGAAATTAGCGATTTGCTTAAGTAGTTAAGCTTTTCCTGCCTGAGAGCTGCACGCTGCATGATTCAAGACAAACTATCAATCGATATGCCCAGGCAGCCTCCAGGAGATGTGTCGTCCATGAATCATACTTTATGAATTCAATTTATACCGGGAGAAATTTTCAATTTGAACGCCGGATCATTATGGGAGAGTGTAAATTGTTTTTGCTCTATTATGCATCGGACGCCATCATTTTTCTTTCTAATTACGGAGGTGTCAGGTCGGGCTGTCATGCAGACGCTGATTTTCAATTTAACTGATCATCATGCATTCATTTTCCCATTTGATAAATCTGCTATCTCAAAGCTTCTCCATGCCCGGAATGCTAAAAGAGAGGCACAGATTGGCAAACTAATAGGGGCCTGTATGCGGCAATAAGTGCAGATCAGGCAGCTAATTTAGCACCTCCTGGTATTTCCATTTCCATTTCTCATTTCCAACTCTCAAAGGAGGAAAAGCAGCCCAAAGGCAGAAAACTGGTAGGCTTTTCATATCGGAGAAAGACAGGGAGGAAAAAAAAAGTCTACCAAAACGGCTTGTTTTCAACCACACATTTCCTAAATTAGGATATCAAGCTTAATTAAGGCTAATAGAGTTTCCTCAGTGTGTGTTAGTTTTATTTAATAGAAACAAATTTGCGCAATTAATTACGGCCGTGATATTAAGAGTCTCGTTTGCGGCGTTCGAGCTGCAGCCTCAATGAGCATCTTCAGAAATAAGCCTCTCATTTCCAAACCAAATGAATTACCAAATGTTTTTGTTCAGGCTTTCATCACAGCCATCATATCGCTTTATTTTGCGCATACACTGAAGCAAGTCAGATGAGATTTAAATTGATGGATTTACTGCACTGAAGGACTTGGACAAATGCAGCAATGCTGATTGTTTCCTGTAGAAATGATATTTAAATGCTTGTATTCAGTTTAAGATTATTCTGCAGAGAAAATAATCTTATGGAATCTCATTTTATTGGCTAATTTAACCTTCTGTTGCTCAAGTGCATTTTCAAATAACAGTGATGGGGAGGGATTTACAAGTTTCATGCTCATATCAACTGAAATGGACAATTGTGCTCTTCCCACAAATCCATCTGTCTGTGCAGGCTACTCTCACGCGCTTTGTGTTCGTGTATAAGATCTTAGAAGCTCCGAGGGCTCAGTTTGGATAAGAAAGAACCGCGTCCCTTTAAAAAGGATCCTTCATGAAATAAAATGGCACTTGACATTTGGCTTCTCCTGCAGCAACTCTGCTATGCCTTTTAGGATTATTTTACATCTCATACTCATTAATGCGCCAGCGGATTTAATCATTCTTATCTTTCCTGTGCATACCTGGGATAAGCCTGAAATTACCATCTGCATTGATTTCTGGACAACCCTTAAAATAATTTTAATTATCTCTGGGTGTTTTGCAGGGAAAAAAACATAGAGAATAAAATAAAAGTTAATAATGCCGCTCAGACTTGCGCGTGCTATAACGGGAAAATAGAAATTGTGGCTAATTTAAAGTTTTCTTGCTCATGTTAACAGCTCCCATCGCCTCCACTAGATTTTTATTTCTTTTTATTATTTGGAAAAAATGAGAAATTATAAGTTGATGATTTTTGCACTAAATGAAGTCTTAAAGTTTTAAAGAGATCATTTTAGCTGCATTTTGTGTGAAGGTTATCACCCCCTCAGGATGGATGATTTAAAAATGACACATTTAATAACTTGGTTGAAAATATATTAAAACACCACATGCTAGGATGATTGTGCACAGAGCCATAATAACTGATATTCTTATATCTCCCTGTGTGTGTGTGTGTGTTTATTTACTGAAACACACAGGTGATGTGCTACAAACATCATCTCCCTGATAAATAAGCCACTTTAGTTGAAAACAAGAGTAAAACAACTATTAGTTATACTAAACCCTTTTTACACAAAAATAACCTTGTCAGATTAAAATCCAGGACACAGATTTTTTTCATTGTAGCCTATAAAATTACTTTCATTTTTCATAATATTTTTTACTTTATTTTGGGATTCAGTAGCTTTTCTTATGGACATTTAAAGATAAATTTGTGACACAAAAACAGCATAAATGATCTACAAACCAAACATGCTTTATATATCTTTAAATGAAGAATGAGACAGTCTGGGTAAGAACACATTATTTCCAGCTCCCTTTAAGACAAGAAAAAAAAAATCTCATTTATTATTGCACTTTTCTTCATTATGTCATCTCCATATAGTCTGGGCATAGCTGGTGGGAAGGATTACGGTTTGAGAAAACTCATCTTCACAATGAGAGATTTGCACATTGTATGTGAGACAGAAACATCTTCAAATAGTTGGACCTGTTGCTACCTGTTTCATTAACAAAAATACTCTATATTGTTCTTTTGGGTGATACAATCTGGCAATTCTAAAGAAGAAGACAATATTTTAAAAAAACATAATTGTTTTTAGTTTATGCAGGTTTTCAGGTTAATCCAAACACATTTAAACTGAAATGTACACAAAAAAAGATAATAAATCTACAACCCCATAGAACCTTTTTTCCATTATGCATAATAAAAGCTGCAAGGTGAATCTAAATTACAAGGTGCAAAACATTTTTTTATTTTTGAAAAACATTTAAAATAAAAATATCTGGTTCCTTTCCTTAGGATGACATCCAGACATATATAACTTCTCAGTAAATAACACCATTGAGTCATTTGGTAAGCATCACTTCTTTTGGGCTCAACTGATATTGGGATGTGTTTTGTCTGACAAACCAAAACTTAAACAAGATCAGACCATTTCTAAATATCTTTTTTTTTTTTCTTTTTTTTTTAAAGAATAAATAAATGAAGAAAAATACATGCTTTTTCACTCTGTACCTTTTCCAAAAGAATTACATTTTTAAAAATAAAAAATTACAAGGTGATACAAGGCTGTGTAACACTCATCACATCCACTGGTCCTTCTTTTTAATGCTAAAAAAATATGATCAAAACATATAAAATAAAATATTTTATCTTTAGTTAGCTCCAGTTTATGTAGATGTCATCATAATTTACTGTTCATATGTTTAAAAAGCCCAAACCTGTGATCAAGCACAAAAATGACACAAAACACAAGCGTTTTGTGCGCACAACCTTTATACAGCTGAGGTTGTATTGTTTCCTTAAAATGTTAGCAAACTCCTAAAAAAAAATAATAGCAAGAAATTTTAAGTTGTAGAAGAAAAATTTGTAAATCCCAACTTTGTGTCATTTGTTTTAACTTACAAGATTAAATTAACATGAAACATGAGACAGAAAAAGCTCATCTGGCTCATCTTGATAAAGTAAAATATCCTGCATGAGTAAAAACAGTAAGAGAAGTCAGATAAGTTCAACCAGTGTCAAACACTCCCACATCTACTTGTGCCATATTAGCCTGTACATATATAATGGGCTCTCCTGGAGGGAAGGGTTTTTGAAGACATATCATAAGTACAGAAAAAGAGGCAGGGGGGGTATTTTTTTAAAATTCCCAAGCTTTTCAAGGTTAGTAAATTCTTCTTATAGAGGAACTTGACAAAAGCTTTTTTTCCTCCCCTGAAAATGTCTTTTATTTATGGAGGGCCATACATCTTCTGGTATCTCAACCTGCGCTGAGTTAAATGTCCAACAGAACAGGAAGCAGTCCAGATGGTGGTCAGCTCATATTGTCATATTAGACTATAAATTCAAACCTTTTAGACCAAAATAATAATCCTAACACAACTTTGGATAAATAATTCATTGAATTTAAGTTTAATTAGCTAAATGTCCTTATCTTTTATCTGTTTTTATTTTGATCTCCATTAGCTGTTGGAGTGCAGCGATTCTTCCTGAGTCATCCAACATTAGGTTATGCTGAAATAGAAATGATCCTGGAACTTTAAAAAAAAGCACATCTTGTGATGCAATTTAGCTTTTATCATCTGATGAGACAGCATATAATCCCCCATTTCATAATGTGGTGCTCGCTATGCCAAAGCAATCTGCACAATATAGGAGGGAGTTAAACAGTAGTGGCTCCAGTTTAACAGGGATGTGAAGGCAATCCCTGATCCAAGAGGGAAGGGTAACATTGACACAAAACTCCAGGCTATAACAGCAATCAGACTTACTCCTGAAAGGTTTGGTATAATGTGTGATGACCAGTAGCTATGATTAACCAGCTGAAGCAGGAACTCAGATCCCTGAAACCGCAATTCAAAGAGGCAAGAAACAAAGTCCTGGACACACGAAGAACTCGATTTCATGATGAAATGGAACAATGGTAAAATTTACAGGGTAGAATATCAGAAGCAGACCAACTAACAAGTTATGCTTCACTACTGGGTTCATGAAGAGTGATCTGGCTAAAAAAAACAAAGTTTTACACCCTCTAAAATGGGAATAGGTTAACATCCACAACACTAATGCTTTCAGAAAATGGCCCACAATTCTCTCGATCCCCAGGAACTATTGTCTGTAAAATGTTCTGTTCTACTAACCCTAAATGGTGCTTTAGATGTCTGTATCATATTACATGGTCTTGTCTGAAGCCACCACTTGGATTTAACAAAGCAAATGGACAAGAATATACATCCTTTATCTTAGTAACTATATGGGCAATTATCTTTCAGCTATCAACAAGTTATTTTACTTTTCCTGATGTAATTAAAGTTTCCTTTTAAATATATTGTCAAATTTTTAGCATATGTCAAACAGAGAAACTGTCAAAAGAGATGCTGAAACAAAAAATTGTGTGAATAACTGTACAACGCATTATTAACAACTGGAAAGGAATGGGAAACTTGTGTCTTCCAGGAAGAAATATGGTGGGAATAATATCCTGAAGGCAATCGCTACAAGGTTTGGTAAAATCATATTCAGAACTCATGGCTACATTTCTATGTTTAATATTAAAAAAATAAAATCTACATGGACAATGTCAAGAAACTCAAGGGATAAGGATTGAACAGTTGTGTTGCCATAAGAAATTGACTTAATATTAATGTGGCTAACTGGAGAAAAAGGCTTAAACTTGCTGGGAAGCATAAAAATCAGACTCTGGAGCAATGGGAGAAGGTAATGAGTCCAGAATTATCTTGTTCCAGAGATGATACAAGAGTTAGAAGAGAAACAAATGATGCCTTGAGTCTATGTAAAAGGCTGTGGGGGAAGACTATGATCTGGGGATGTTATAGTTGGTCAGGTCAGACACTTGATTGAGCCAAGATGCATCAGGCTCAAATTGTCAAAGAGTGGTTCAGGAAGCAGGAGGTATCATTTTCATATTGGCCACTACTGAGTCCAGACCTAAACCCCAATGAGAATCTTTGAGTTGTGCTGGAGAAGCCTTGGTGCAGTAGTCAGACTATCTGATCGTCAATACCAGATCTTAGTGAAAGATTAATAAAATGCTGGATAAATCTTGCAACTTTGCAGAAGCCCAATGAAAACAACGCTACATGAAATGTACCATAATTAAAAGTTAAAGGTGATCTAAAAACTATTCCACAGTGCGATCTTGTTTTTTTAACGCAGTTATTGACTAGCAGTGTGTGTGTGTGTGTGTGTGTGTGTGCTTGTGTGTATGAAAAGAGAAAATGTTTTTTGTTGTTGTATTTAACACTGACATTCATTTAGCCAAGGAGAACCTGCTACTTGTTGCAGTAGATATAGTTTCATAGTTCAATAAGCCTATAATATCTCTGAATCTTCCTCACAGGACCAATGTGAATCATCATCATCATCAATGTGATCAGACTGCATGTAGCACCTAAGACTTACCTAAAAGAGGGGACATTCTCAGCTCTTTTGGGGAGTGGGAAGAGAAGAGAAGCTATCTTTTGTTCAATATCCAACTCCCAAAGGCATAAGGGCAGCATCTAAAGCAAGACATTACTGCAAAACAAGAAAGCAGGAATGAGAACACATTAGAACAAAGTCCCAGGTGGACTTCTAAGAACAACACAAGACTGGCAACATATATACATGAAATCTCGGACACCGTCGTATTGACCATGGCTGGACAGAAAAGTTTAGGAAGCTTTTTCAAAGTAATAACACTGCTGGTGCCACTCAGGCACAACGGAGAAGAATGGGTTACTTTCTTCTGTATTTCACAACAAAGTCAACTTGCTCTTTTTACAGCAAAACAATTAGAAAAATAAATAAATAAGCAGATGTTGATGGTGAGTATGGCTTAAAAGAAAAAAACCCAACAAACTCTTATTGATGAGGTGATAAAATGATAAAGTAATATATGAGGTAATTCACAGGTTACAGAGGTAGTCCTCAAAGAAAACCAAAAACATCATATTACTGATTAAAAAACAAGAAAATAATTTACTAAAATGATGATATCATCTTAAAGACATTTAGTTTCAGAAACATACATTATTATAATAATTATTTTATGTTATTTGCAAAAAAAAACACTAATAAACAAAACATGTAATCTTCTCTTATAGGATATATATATATATATATATATATATATATATATATATCTATATATATATATAGCTGGATCAAAATACATTGGCTGGGATAGTATTGGCAATGTGTCTGGTGTGTAACCTGCCCCT
>JBAMIG010000022.1:14532734-14543305 GCA_037177335.1 Kiunga ballochi
CTATCTATCTATCTATCTATCTATCTATCTATCTATCTATCTATCTATCTATCTATCTATCTATCTATCTGTCTAATGTCCTGTGTGAAATGGCTTTCACCTGGGTAAACCTGAGTGAATACTATATTAATGGTATAAGATGTTCTGAGTATGCATAGTTAAATGCCCAGTAACACTGAAGTAATACTGTTTAAACTCACTGTTAAAGCCAATTCTTCTCTCATTAAGAATGAACTTTATGTGTTTGGGCAGCAGCGAGGGACAAAAGAAAAAATCCGCCCCTAAGTGCAATCATGCACAGCACAATCTTTGCACTCCTTTAAATATGAGTATGAACCCAGCAAATTCTTAAAACAAAGCGGTGAGTCGGATAAAGCATTCACATTCATAAATTTATCATTTATTAATACAATATTTTTGAAAAACCTATTTATGTAGCCAGATCCAGAATGAGTTTATTCTCTGATTACATAAAAAAAAGTAAACAGCTGCTCCAACAATCTTTGACATGTTGACAAATATGTAAATAAATAGAAGATTATCCAGAAAGACGATGCTTTCTAACATGTTTGGACCCAATAATATCCAACTAATATTATCAATAACAAATAGGCTGAATAAAAAGTCTAACATTCTGACTGTACTAATGCTAATGAATGATCCTTTTTATTTGTTCTGTATACCTCTCAGGTAGCGCGGAAGCTGGAGAATAACCAAGCTATCAGCAGGCGACAGGCATGTATGGACAGGTCGCTAGTCCATCAGAGGAATAAAGATAATTTTAATGTTTCTACTTCAAAAAGATGATTAAGTTAATTAAAAAACATAAAATAACAACATTTAAATGAGCTGTTTAAACCAGGTCATGGTTGTAAATAAAAACTGGGTCCCAAATATTTTGAAAATAAAGGTAAAAAAAGAGAAAATATAGAAATACAAATGACATCAGCTAATTTATTTTTCACTTCATCATAACTTTGCAAACAGCTAGCATGTTCACTGCTAACTGGTTTAAATGGATCCGACTCATTGGGTTGGTCAAAACAGAACCTCAGTGATGCGAAAGCCTCCAGCTCACACCATCTGTCATCATCATCTCCATCTTCATCATCCAGAGACCTAATGGAAGTCTAGTCTGACTGTTAATCATTTTCAGATATATGGCAGCACATTTTTATTTTCTTTTGATTCCTTGATTCTATTTGCATCCACTGGTATGGAGCCAACAGTAGTTTAAACTGCCCAATTGGTTCAGCCTGGTGTTAGTTTAAAAATAACCAATAGGCTCACAGATCAACGTGTGTTATGGAGAAGTGGCCAGAGAGAAAATCCTGTGTTAACTGTTTGAGTGAATGAATGAATTACTTACACCCAGAGTCTTTGTGGAAAGCTGGTGTTTAAAATGTGATTGGGTCAGTTTTGTGCCCCTGATCTACAGTTTCATAGAACAGCAATACCATAATTTAAACTGCAGGTATTGTGTATACAGTGGTGGACTTAATTCTTAAAAAATCCATTGTGCTATAAAATGTAAAACCCTGGGGGTCCTTACTGGTCATCTCTTGCTCAAATGGGTCAAATTTCCCAATTGGGATTGTCATCTTCTTAACCACTTAATCCAATCAGGAGTCACAGGGAAGCTGGAGACCCTTGAGTTCTCTACAAGTATTTGGATAAAAGGTAGGGTACACCCTGGACTGGTCACCAGTCAATTACCAGTCCATCACAGAGAGACAGACAAACATTCATGCTCATCGCTATGGAGAATTTAGATCAACCAATTAACTTAACATGCATGTTTTTGCACAGTGGGAGGAAGAGGGTGCCCCATTAACATGGGGATAACAAGCAAACTTCACACAGAAAGACTGATGTTCGGACCCCCAGCCAAGGCTGGACCCAGCAACCTTCTTGCTGTGAGGCCACAGAGTTAACCCACTGCACCGCTGTGTTGATGAAGTAAAATATTTACTATAAGCAGTTTATTGCTTATATATGTAAACATGTTTTGGATTATAAAACAGATTTTTATGCAATAAAATGAACAGAACGGTTGAACTCATAAATAACAATAAATAAAGAAAAAAAGAAAAATCCACAACAAAGAAATCGTTAAACGTGTTCAAATGTCTTTGTTTCACTGTAAAAATGTTAAACAAGTTAGTGAGACTGAATCTACTTCATTTCAGTTTGTAAACAAGTGGATTTAATACGATTCCTTTCCAGTTCATCCGATCTGTTGTTTTCTGAAACACGCTGTGGCTCATAATGTTTTTATCAGATCTGAGTGAAGGCAAAAGAAAAAAGTAGATTTCACGAGCGCGACTTCTGCAAAAAATTCTGCTTCTGAAAAGATGCCACACAGGACCGTCCCGGTCATCATACCCGCCACCTTCAAGTCCCATTAAAAATATTCTGTATTTTCATGAGACCCTCTACCAGTGGCTCAAATTAAAACGCTTTGAACGGCAGAAAAAAGCAGCAGCCTGAAGCAGTGCCTCCCCACAGAGTGACTAAGGGAGCTTTCAGTCAAGTGATAAAGTGAGCTGGGCTGTGACAAAGTTTCTTTTTCAAACATATAACCAAATACATAGCAAGCAAGTAAATTCTCTAGTTTTATGAACAGATTGCAAGACGGAGACACCAGTTAAGTTTCACCAGGGACTCCTCATCAATAAATCATCAGACAATTTCCTGAATAGATGGATTTGCCTATTTTTTAGACACAAAATCTTTCAGTTAGGAAAAAAAAAATCAATCAAGCTTCCCCATATTGGCATTCGGGTGTTAATTAGCAAGCAAGTGGAACAGGAAGACTTAAAGACTATCAAGAAAATACCTGAAATATGTTTTAATTGTATCATGAGTGAATGAAGAACGCAACCACTAGATACTGTTTTTAACTTCTGATGTTTTTAGTTTAATAAGGTTGCATTTTTCAATGTAGTTTATTGCATTACAATGTTTATGATCCTCCAAAATAAGGGGAAACTCCAAAGTTAGCATGTCACCTGCATGAGAGATCTCAAATTATATGTGGTCCTCCCGGTGTGGCTGGAAAGGCAGCATATGTAAAAGGTCAGTGAAATATGAGCTGCACTATAAAGGTGGTCAAATATTCTTCTCAGGTATTTAGGACATAAAATCCTGTCTGTATCAAACGCTGCTCATTAAAGAAAAGCAACATAAAGTTTGTGCTTTTGAGTTTCTCTGAAAAAAATAAAACCAACAATCTGAAACGATATACCTCCAACAACCATCAATCCCCCGCTGTTGCAACATGAATCACACCCTTCAACAGATTCATCATGTCAGCAGCAGCCATTATTGCTTCGGGTTCTCTCCTCACTATCATCTTTCACCCAGGCCTCAATCTATTTTCTCTCAAAAACCTCTCAGCAGTTGTTGCTCAAGAACACAGTTTAACTTAGTTGTTAAAAAGTTCCTGGAAGTCTGCGGTGCCTGAAATTTACACTTTGTGGCTTTCGCATTCAGATATTGTCATTGGATTCGTCTAATCCCGGTACACGAGTAAAAATGTTGCTGCTGCATATTTTGATAGGGGTTGTTGAAGGCCAAATCAGTGACACTAAAAAGATGAACATAAAGTAAATAAAAGAGGAGTTTTGTGGTAAAAATCTGAATATACTGCCACATACTAAAGCAGAAGTTAGGATAAAATGTTGGTAACTGAAAAACTGTACAAAGAGATGCTTCTTTTCAGCATTACCGCTACATGAGCTACACTCATTTTTTCCTTTCCAATTGAATAGATTACATTTAAGCACTAAACGCATATGAGCACACACACACACACTCATATAACACATACCTCCCACACATTATGCCCACATTATAACAGTGGGTGCTTTGTTATCAACACGAGACTCGATCCAAGTAGGAAATCTAAATTATTCAGAGGCAGCACAAGTGCAACATGTTTAATGTTGTATATTACTGTGTCACCATGAGACACCAGAACAATGTAAGTTATTTAAAAGAAAAAGCCCCCACAAAGATGAAAATATCACCAAAGCTACAGAGAACTCATGGTAGCATTTTGGGCTGGTAAACTTTGTCACTGTGGATACTTAATAAGTCATTTTCACTTTGACAAACACTTTTCAAACAAAACACTCACAAATGCTTAAACAGGAATTTGAATTAAAGACAAGATTTTTGGTGCAGTCAAGTTAGTTTGTGCCAGTCTTTCTAAATCACTAAAAATCTTTTAAACTAATGATGGGTGGGGAATGGCTTCATTTTTCAAAGCCGAAAAGGAGTTGCTTCTGCAGTACAACGTGTAACTATAAAGATCTGCATACAAGATATTTTCTATACTGTTATATGATGCTTTTAAGGGATTTTTAGGGATTCAGTTTAGGAAATAAATAACTCAGAATGAAAGTTTACAATGAAAAAAAAAACATTGCAAATAGCTATTTACATGGAAAACAGATTTATCCACCTTTACTTAATTCCTGTTTAGATTGGAGGATTGGGAAAGGTTCTGATTGGACAGGAGATGGACTTGATGTCTGCTGGAGAAAAAAAAACTTCACTTCCTGCTTTTCTTTTCAGCTACAGCATGAGGACCACAAAAAAACTATTTTTGCTTTGATCTTGATTATGATTTTGAAGCACCAGCTTACTTTTTTCAACAACTGAGGAGGAGAAGAGATCAATGCTACCGGAGAAGGAAAGTATAAGCGTGCAGAGTATGTGTATAATTGAGACAAGACAAGGGAACAAGCGTGCGCACATTAACCTTAGCATAATAAATGTAAATTTGATGGAGGATTTAAATGAGATAATACAGATTTAAATAAACAAAACTTCTTTCAGAATTAAACTTAATGACAGAATTGTCATTTTTATTTAGAATTAAATGATGTTATAATTTTAAAGCACATTTAACTCTATTCCCGTTTAAAAATAAATTAAAACTGTAGTGTCAACATTGTTAACTTACAGTTTTTTAGTATATTCTGCAGGCTCTGTGATGAGGACTAATCTTGAGTACCCGGAGCCGAATGTCAGGAGAAGAATTGCTATCTATAGGTAGGACAGGTCACTAGTCATTCCCTCACATCCACTAGGGAGAATTTAGACCCATAAAGCGAACATGAATTTTTTAGACTTATGAAGGAAGTACTAAATGACAATCCATGCATTCATGGGAAAAACATTCACACCACACAGAAATACCCCAGCTTGGGCACGACCATGCAAACCATATAACATCAACTTTTACATTAATTTATGCACAAAATTGTCCAAAGTATCCTGATACAAGATGAAAGCAGCTTTTTGATAAAAATAAATACATTAATTTTACAGAACAGAGGAAAGTTAGCGTTTACATTAAATGACTGAATCCACACAAAACTATTAGCGAACATTCATACTGAAAACTAAATGAATTTTGTGGGATGACACGACTTCATTCATGGATAGATTTCCGACATTGCAGGTAATGTGTGCTTGAAATGTTTAAGTGACAGGATCAATTATTCCTCAAACAGTTTAACGAGTTAAAGAGTCTTTCTTTGTTTTGTCTAAGCAACAAAGACAACAGGGCGACAAAAGAAAAGCAATCCTTTTGCTCCACTGGTCAATGGCAAATAGATGATTGCTCCAGGTAGATTTTTTTCTTTTACTTCAGCTGAGCTGCATTGATTTGGTGGCTACGGGTGGATGTCACACATGCACTGAACAATGCTCAATGACTTTGCTATTCCATTCCCATTTAAATTGCCTCTACGTTTCCTTTCTGACACCTGTTTAAATCAATGCCTTCCTCTGCAGGTCATGGGCTGAATGTACCAAGGCGCACACCGGCCGCCTCTCAAATCCACTAAAATCAACACAATAATTGAAATATTTTCAAGCTGATTACACCGAAGCCCGGGGCTTGGCTGGTTGCTAAGAGTACGCTCCCTAGTTGCTAGGGGGAGTAAATCATCTTGCATTATTTGATTTTTGTTACTGATATGAAACTGCTAGTCCCTCGATTAAATGTCTCACAGTCAAACACCTTGGGGATGGACGGGAGAGAAAAAATAAAATAGCCACTGCGAACCTGTAAAATAGCATCTCTAGCTCTCTGTTCCACGGGGCTTCAACATAAATCCATCTGTTTGTTTATGTTTGTTCCTGCTGAAATAAACAAGGCTGTCATTGAGGAAAAACGGAGAAGACAGCAAAATATCTAGAAATCCCACATCCCACCCAGGTTCAGTAAGATCATAAGTAATCTATCCATCTGCCTTATCAAAAGAGATTGCATCGTCCAGACATGGACATTTTTTAGCAGCAATTTCAGCATATTTGAGGAGCAACGGCCAAACAAAAAGAGCCTGCTAAATGCATATTGAGTAAGTAAGAACTTGTCATTGGAGAGTCAAAAGTAAATCATTTTGACTTGTGCAGCTTCATGAGGTGTCTCAACTAAAAATAGGCATTTTGCCCTGCAGCAGATATCCAAATGTCAGAGTTGTTTTATGTCTATATTTGGGCCAAAAAAAGGGGCTTTATTTTGCAGAACAAATGCATGATATACACTTATTATTCTCCTTCAACATGAATAAAATGCTGGTGACTACTGTCTGCTGCACTTTGCTCTTGAATATGATGCTCAGTGATTACAACTGGACTTTCACTCTCATTCCATTTAATATTAATAGAGCATTGAGGAGGATTTTCTCCAAAGACTTGTCAGACATTGAGGGCTGCTCTAGCCTGCCTTGTCAAATGAGATCAGTGCTCACCATAATGGTAAGGTCAAGTGAAGGGGCAGCCTCTCAACTTTATAACAACCTGACAGCACGCATTATATTACGCTCAGTAAGTATTCCACACATAGACACAAGCAGTCTCGCACATTCAAAACTATATGCACGTTGAAGGTGTGCCGTGTGATTAAGAAAGTGCCAATGTCATTCTCTAATGGGTGCCAGCAGAATTAGTTAATCTGTTTATGCAGCATTAGATTATATCTATTAAGGACCTAAATTCCTCTGAACAGAATACAAGCCATTTAACACCATTCTTGACCTCAGCTATGAGCTTGCTAAAGATGTCGTTCCTGCAGCCAAAAGGAAGAAAAAGCCCTGCCTGACAGCTCCACTAAAACAAAGGTAAGTGGTGATCAGAATCCGCTGCTAAGTCCCTTCGTTAGCAGGTCATCAGGTCTGACTCACGCTAGTTGGACTGATAACGCAGCCCTGTTCTTTCGTTATTTACCATGCAGGACATTTCTTGTAGTCCTGTTGTGTTTAAACAGCGTTGCTGTTTAACTGCTTTATTCAGCCTCTGTATGAGACCATCTGGTGCCCTGTCCTGTAAGTCTCTTCTAAAGCCCAGGCCTGACAAGCAAGAGATATGTCAGTGCAATTCTCAACACAAAGCAACATCTGCCATGCCTGACGCCCACCATTGTATGGCCATTTAATCTGTCCCCCTCCTCCCCTTAACAGCACACAACAGTTCCTGGTATTATGTTTTGCCACTCAATTAGCATTATCATCCCGCTGAAATAGAAGCCAATTTACCTTTAATGACATGATTGTTAGATGAGTGACAGCAGTCGGTGCAGCCACTATCGCTAGATAAACGGAGGCCTGCCCCTGTTTTCCTGACTGGTCGTGCCGAGGGCTGGGAAGTCAGAGCCAGCCAATTGCGATGGTCTGACTTCACCCCTTCACCACCAACATTGTTTCCTTCGGTTCATAGAGGCAGTGTGCTGGAAAATTGAGTCCAGATTCATTAGGTTTTCAGTGTGCCGCTCGAGTCAGTTAAATTGATACATTTCCTAACAAAATTGAAGTGCTTTTGTGGTGCCTGCGGATGGCTGGTGACCCCACTCGGCCCACTGAGCAGCCGAAGCAAGCTGATGGATCCATTAGACCGCTTAGACTGCTTATTCCTCTCTCTCCATCTCTGACTGACACTGTAAATCTGAACCAATTTCAGACTCTAATCACCATTACAAACCCTTTCCACTGTCCATTTGTTACTCTGCAATTCGAATACACTACCTAGATTGGTTCAGAAATACCAGTTTAGAGGGGCCCTCCTGCTTTCCCATGGTTAAATGGCTCATGACTGGTCCCTTCCCTCAGCTGAAGCAGAAAAGCAGTGGCTACTGGAGGAGGATGCAGTGGGCTGGGAAAACACACAGAGAAACAAAGGGCTTTGAACAATTCCCAAAAGATAAATAGGAATTAGAAAAAAAATGACAGATAAATGAATAAAAACCAGGGGAAAAAAAGGGAGTGTGAAATTTGGTAAGATGACAGACAGGTCTCAAGGCCACACTAGCAGCAGTGGAAGCAGGGTGTCCCTTGAATAACAATCACTGTTAGACCTCCAAAACATTTCCTCATCCACTAGCCATTTTTACCCAAGCTTTTATCTGCTCAGTCAACCGCACAGCACTAGCGAAGCGGCTGCAGGATATTATTTCCCTGTCGGCCCCAGTCATATAAGTCTGCTTAATATGCACTCTATAATTTAAGAAACTTGAATTATAACCCAAATATGCCTTGCTTCACATAATTTATCTAACCTTCAACTTTGCTAAACTTTGAATTAGTGACTGAACATTTAAACATAACAGGTAAGAAAGGAAAAATAGCTAAAAACACACTGATAGGGAGGCCTCACATGCATTATTTATGCCCTTAAATCATAGCAGTTCAATTGAAGGGCTTATATTGAAAACCGGTGAGTTCACCCGTCAGTCTCTACATCTAATTAACTGCAGCACCTCATATCCTCTAAGTGCAGTGGAAACACATTTTAATTGATATTGAGATGTTTATGCCCTTAGAAAGTAATTAAGATTTTCAATTAATCCTGTCTTATTTCTGGACATCTTGGGTCTGTGCCCTTGAGCGTCCAGCGATTAATTCTTCAAACCTTTCTCAAACGAAGGAACTTCAATTACTTTGCAGAGAATCACAACCCAGCGAGTGACCTCATCAAGGGCTGCATTGTTTAAACAAAAAGAAAGACAAACCCAGTTAAATCATACAAATAAAACTCACTCTAAAAGCTTTGTTTGTCTTCAAAACAGTGAATGGAGGAAATTTGATTTATGTCAAATAGACAACTACTGCTTTTGGGTTATCAATAGCTCTACAGCAATCAATTAAAGCAACCCTTTTCTCATAAAGTTGTGCCCCCATGGGATCAGAGAGGTGTACATGCCATTTATACTGACACCTACATACTCCCATTTGCTGGTTTACTATATTACGTCCAAACAAGCACAAAACAGAAGAAGAAAAAAAAGCTCACTGATAGCAAAAACATCAAATGAAAAAAACACTTGTTTCTGCTTCCCAGATACATCCACACTGATATGTGTAAAAGGTAAGGGCCGATATGAAAACATAATCCATGTGCTACAGTATTTTTATACCTTTGGAATTACATCTCCCCAAACCTCAAATGTGTACATACAATATGACAACACTCTGCCTGTCTAAACTTCTATTGTCATGCCAAGAATAAATAATAATTTCTCCTTGCTGCCCTTGCAGGACTGCTTTGCTCACACATTGAATCACCTGCCCATCTAGGCAACAAAAAGCTTGCTTAGGGATTATGGTGACATAATCTTTGCAGTGGCCTGTGAGTCGGGGGCTGAATGGGTTTGAACCCTCTATGCCACACTGAGATAACATTTGTCACCGGGGTTCCTCGGCGCCCGTATTCACAGATTAGTGGACTGTCGCCTTTTCAGTATGTGAAATGGCTTTGGCAGTGCTGCATGTTTATTTAAAAAAAAAAAGAAAAAACTATGCCTCCAAGGATGAGGCAAGCATCTTGTCCTCTTCTTGAGAGCACAACCGGTTGGCCCCTTTCAGACACAGGGAAATCAGTGGTCTCTTTTGTCTCTGTGAAACTGCAAGCGCAAACACTGCAGAATACTGTTACCTCTCATTGTCGGTCAACGATTCTCCTGGGATGATACGGATGTGTGAGAAGGTTGGAAATGTACACTTTAATAGCAGAACTAAAGTTTTATTTTTTCCTCCTTCCCTTCTTTAGTGAGGAATTGGGATGATGGGAGTAAAATTGCAGTTAATTTAATCAACTCATTCAGTATTTTGGCATATTGGCTTGAATTTAGACTTCAATAACTTAAAATTAGAGCAGCTGCAGGCAGAAGTTCCCTGGTAGCTGGATTCTGTTTAAACTGCTCTAAAACAGAAATGATTAGAATAGCTAGAAAGATATCTACTTTTTTTCTAAACTGATAGCAAAGATTATCGCTTTTCAAGATGTCACATCATCATGAGTTGATTACGTCATAACTTTATGTGTGGTGCTCAGTGGCAATATAGATACAGCGGCACCAAGAAGTTGTGGCAGAATAAATATATTCTGTAATGATTATCAGATAGATTGAAAAACCAGACAACAAATTGTAGAGATGTTTTATTCTGCAGTTTATTAAGTGTTTAATATATTTTTATAAGTTTAGAATTAAAAGTAGTTTTTTCCACAGCTCTTTAGCCAACTATAGTCCATGCATATATATATATATATATATATATATA
>JBAMIG010000022.1:14543405-14557248 GCA_037177335.1 Kiunga ballochi
CTGCTAATTAAATAAACTATTCAGGTGGTTGATGAAGAAGGTTTCTGCCTGCCTCATAGAAGATTTAATAAACAATAAGAATGGAAAAATCAATTTAACTGAACAGGATGAGACTGAAATTTGAGTCTGAGCCAACAAACAATAAAATGACTGACTGCAATCTTCCCGGGCAAAACAGAAAAAGATATAACTCAGGGTTGTAGCTCCCAAATAAGAGCTTTCTTGTTAGATAACCATTCCACTGAATTACAACCACCAGGGTGCAACCTGGATAGGTCACTAGGCCATCACCGTGCAGCCCATTCGATGTATTCACTTATTAACATTTTTTTATTATCCTGACTTGCTGCAGAAAATTTGCCATGGATTTTCAAATGGTTTCTGCCTCATTGTAATCCATTGTAAAACTCTGAGTTTTCCAGTCATTTACTCCATACCATGCCATTTAAACTGGTCACATGACCTACCATGTTACATAGGGCCACATTTAATAAAAAACATAAGCTTTGTCCTTCAGAAGTTGATGTATATCTATTTAACACACAGTAGTTTTGTTTCCATCACACCCAGAAATACACAAAACACCAATTTCACAAAATAAATCCAGTAACAGAAACACCTACATCTTGAAAAAAAATCTCGCAATTATTGATCAGATGTTTTTACGCTCTCATGAGGTGGTTTTTTCAGATCTTTCAATACAGAAATATATCGCAAAAGCTGTAATGGAAGCACTTTTTCTGCATTTACGCCATATGTGCCAGTTGTGACTGTTAAGATGCAAAAAACTGGGAAATGCTAAAACTTACAAAACATCATGGGAAATGAGCTGTGACAAATTTTGCGCTCCATGTAAAAAATCCTGAAATAATACTTTGCGTATATCTTATGCTTATGCATTAAACACTGCTCAATGAAGACACCTGCAAACTGAAACAGTTGTGTCAAAACTTTACATATATCACTCTTATTTAGTAAAAAACTGTAATATTAATGCAGCTAAAATCACTGACCTGTACATATAATACAAAATGGAAATTATGGACTTGATGTGTAAAAACAAAATAACTATGTCCACTGAATGCAAAATGGTAGATCTGATTTTGTTTACATTTTAAGAAAACCTGCTAAACTGAACAAATCAGTTACTATCCATGGCCTCATGTTATTTATTTATTTATTTCCTTTTTGGAAGTTTTCTTCTCATGTGACATTTTGCCAAAGATTCCTCACTATTCCTTTCACCAAGCAACTTTTTCCACATCAAACCTGTACCGTCTCCATGAGCAATGATTGCTCTCTTGTTATCTGTTCACTGAAACTCATTCAACAAAAGATTCTGAATGTTCACTGCTGCTACATCTCTGCCGTCCCTCTCTGCACCCCTCCTTGTATTATGTGAGCACGCTTCAAGGGGTCTTTAATCAGCCTGAGCGGTCCCCACAGTTAGCATTTAAAGCAAATCTTTGCATCACAAAAGGGTGGGATGTGTAAATGAGATGTGACATTTTATTTGTGCGAGGCTATGCAGCAAATAAATAAATATCAGGCCATGACAGACAGAGACTGCTGGGAGAATCTCCTCTACATTGCACTCGCTGGTTAACTGTCACACCATTAAATTGTCTTTCACGTTGACATGTTGCCTTCCGATTGCTTAGCAGATGTAAAAAGAGGGAACACTTGCCAAACAGTTTCCAAGAGCATGAAATTGATATTGTGAATCATATGTGACAGTGCCTCTTCTGCCCTATAATTGATCTACATTAGGGCTACAAGGCTTCAGCCTGTGATTGGAAAGCGAGGCACATCATGAGGCTGTGTGTATCCCCGACTGGCAGCCAGAGCAGTTTATTCTTGCACTGGAAAGATTACATCTTCAATTTTACCTGGGGTGTATAGACCTCAGTGGGCCAAAAGATATCTCTCCATAAGTGGGACCTTACTTATTGCTCTTTCAAGTGGTAGATCTATCCATTCACTCTAATTAAATTGAGCTTTTTAATCTGGTTCTTCTAATCCAAAGTCAAGTGTGTTGGGACTTGGATGATGTGATTTGAAAGGGAATACTCTTGATTCACTGAAACACTGTTATCTCTTCTCCACTATTGAAATAAATTTGAAAATGAGGTTTGCACACTTAAGCACCACACATTCAGATGACCTGAGCCGGGCGCTTTGCCGTACAATGTGCTCCAAGTAAAGCAGATGGATTTGAAGGGAAGTAAAAACCTTCAATCCGCAACTACAATTTCTTTAGAAATAAAATAAAATTACAACAGAGGCAGCTGAAAGAAGATCTCAACCCATCTGTAGCAAAACTACTTTTTAATTAGCACTTATTTATTTATTTATTTGGTGTTTTTGTCCAAACAAACATGGCATTATCAGACCCGAAAAACCTATTACAGCCAGATGGCGAAAATGGAAAAATCAAAACTCCTGGCCAAACGGTGAATTTCAGTGCTAAACCCTTCAGAGAGCATGGGAAAATAAACTGATAAATAGATAAATGAGTTGGATCTGTACGGAGATGACCTCTCTTGGCAATCCCAGGGTCCATCTGGCTAAAGGTAAGCCCTCCATCTGAAAAGCAGCAAAGCATCTATTGCTCCACTCTATAACCTCTCTGCTGGGAGAATTCATGCAGTTTGGTCTTTAAGATCCTGATCAGGACGGGGCTTGATAAAGCTTGTTCTAGCTGGGTATCCAGAGATAGGGGTCTTACCTATGAGTCATTTTCAGCATGATCACCCTTATCTGTGTTGAGCTGCTCTCCCCTGGTTACTAGGGGGGCCCTATGTTTAACCTCAGCACTCACATGACTTCACCACCAAACACAGGAGGGAAAAAATAAAACCTACTGCAGCCAAAGATGCTTGTTTGTCAGGGATTAAAGGTATTTTCCCTGCCTCTGTTGCAGCTTCTGTATTTGGCAAGAACAACCTTCTAATTCTGGTCATGGTGCTGTTTCTCTAGTCAACACGGTGTAGGCCCGTATCCAACTTACAATGGAACCGTTGCAAATTATGCAGAAGGGCCAGCAGTCCCAGTGAAGGAACATAAAGTGTTGTAGTCTGAAAATAAATGATTACCAGTAGACACTAGCAGTCAAAAGTGTGGACACACCCACCTAACCATTGGAAATAATGGAAAAGTGTGTCCAAACCTTTGACTAGTAGTGAATGATGGGGCAGAAATCATCATAGTGTGTGAAGACAAATCAATTGTCAACACATAAACTAAAGAATTGATCTCAGATTTGATATTCTAAACAAATTTCTCATTCTTGAAAGTAGGACATAAATTCTATACACTGATTCTTATAAATCTTTATTTATAAGTCATAAAATCTAACATTTTTATTTATTTTAAATTTATCAAACGTGTCTAATGAGATGTGCAAGATAATATCTATGTCATTTTCTGGCCCTAAAATGGTTTCTGAAACAAAGGGTTGTACCCACTTAGGCCTATGCCCCCCTGGTGAATACAATAACCATGCTATGTTGCACTACAATGATTTTTTCCTATCACAATAATAATCAACCATTAGAATGAGCAACACACACATATATCTTTTTATTTAACCTGTTTTACTTTATCTTTTTAAAACAACAAACTAAAAGGAAATGCCCATTTTTTCTATGTCAGGCTTAAAAGGGTTAAGAGTCACTGCTGTCTACTTCACAACAGAGCACCGGCTCTATGGTGACCATATATTTACATCTTTTCCCCACGGGAGTGCATATAAATGTAGGGCTGCCATCCCCAAAAGGAATGCCATCGTAAACTAATCATAAAGCTCCAACAGAAACAGCTCTCCAGTCTGTGTATCCAAAAGTGGAATGCTCTCCTTCACACTAATTGCCAAAGTTAGCTACACCGTGCACATCCACTGAGACATCACTCAATGCAACTTCACCATTATGTGAACATTTATGATGGAAAAAAAAGAGAATTCATTTCAGGTTTTCTGCACATTCATGAGGCAAAGTCAATAGGGGATCTCAACTGAGGCCTTTGTTATAACAAACATCAATTTAGCCACCTTGATTCCATCTATTTGGGCTAACATACATTTCTGCTCAAATAGCCTAAATGGATGTCTAAACAACAGCTCATAAACAAATGGCAGCAGGGTGGGAATGATCTTTACTGTCGAGCAAAGCGTGACACTCCAGGGGATTGCATCTCTCCATTGTAGCGGGGTGTGATCAGAGATGTCCCTGTTGAAAGCTATCCAGGTTACACAATACTCAAAACATAGAAGGCTGATTTTATTTATTTATTTTTTTAAGGGTGGATCTTGACCTGAAATGTGCATAACCCACAAAAAGAAAACTAAACAAAAGCAATCCAGGCAAAGATTCGACCAAAGACGGATCTTAAAGAAAAGGAAGAAGAGGATAGAAGCAGACAGCAGGATTACTGGTGTGTGTGTGAGACCAAGAGGGAGAAATAAATGGGAAGATGGGGCTAAAAAGAAGTGAAATGACAGAAGAAGGAGCGGAAGTATTGAGGTCACACTGATGGGCACTGAATTGTGTTGCGAATTGAATGAACTCATCTTTGAAAGACTACAGTGTATTTTCCCTTTATTGAGAGAATAGCCATATTAACATCCTGTTCTCTTTGCGAAGTCAGAGCCATATCCGATGATGATTGGGTTTTGGAAATGCACTGATGGAAAAATAGAGCCCATTGCATCCACATCACCATCTCACACCACATTGGCATATGCGGCTCACTGCCTCTCACTTTTGCCAAAATTGAAGAGCTTGCACAGAGGAAAGTAAATAGATGGTTGAATAGCAATGGCCTCTGCCACTGAACCTTTTATCAGTGGGAATCAAACAGCCGTGCTGTTTCAGAATTTCAGTTTAGCTTCCGATTACGGTATGTCCCGGCATTTTATTCCCTACATCTCTATGCTTCATAGCCTTCAAACACTTCTCGGTAACTGCCTATTATCCAACAGTTCCACATCACCGACCCTGCCAATAAAACTCTTCATATCCTTATAAATGAACTCAATTGCGGCGTTCTAAACATTTACACTGCACTAACAGATCATCTTCACACCTTGGAATTGGCTAAATTCCTTTTTCCTTATGAATATATAGGAGGAGATTAGAGATATGATAGCTTTTCAGATTGCTGCACCCAGTGAAATTAGTTTAGTGAGCATTTACGGACTAAATTGGAACCATTAAATAGCGGATTGAATTGATGGCACATTCATTGTCTCTCCATCGGTATCACTGTAAAATCAATTAGCCGTCACTTTTCCATTCTCAATAAAGTATGATTGTCAGCTACGCTTGAGTAAAGAAGACCCTGACAGCCACTCACACCAGAACACTATTAGAAAACAAATCTGGGCCAGGAGCTGGCAAATGTGATCTGTAATTGTGCAAAAAGGCACAATTGTCTTCATAAAATAAACACCATGCATACGAGGTGCCATTAGTTTGAAAATGTACCACGTCAAAGTGATATTGAGCACATGAAAAGCTGAAATCATTGTTTCTGCGTAAAGGAAATGTAAGTCCTGCTTACCCCCCTCCCTCCCTGTATTGTGTTATTCTTTGCCATTATCAGATTATTCTGCTCAAAGTGTGGCAGAAATAAATTGAATAGCCTGGCAATGCTTAAAAATATGAATAAAAATATACATAATACATGTTTAATACATGCCCATGTTTCATTTATTAAAAAAAAAACAAACCACTGTCAGTGTAATGATTGTGAGGTTAGATACAGCTTACTGGAAACTGAGTTTGTAAAAGTTTAATGGCTCCACATCTGTTTTAATAATACATTACTGCATTTTTGGATTACATTATTACATTATTATTAACATCAACACATAACATCCAACAATGTATTGATCAGTTACTGATTGTCTAATCATTGGACATGATCTATTATTAGTTTTTAGTCACTGCATGGCCTAACATACACATTTTTATGCCAGAGAATTATCACTCTTTGGAGCGAAGCTGCTGTGGTTATTCTGCCTCAAAAGTTTCAAGTTTGCTCATCAGATTTTTTATCTTTCTTAAAGAATAAGCCACTGATTTAAATGTTTCTGATAGATCATGCAGAGTGACAGAAGGGATCATCATCTACCTATTACACCAATGGTTTTTGTGAGTGACTGTGGGTTAAGTTAGCTTCTCAGAAACAACCGTTTAATCCCCCTGAATTGAACTAAGCATTAAGTCATTTGATAACTGCTGCGTAACATGTAAAATGTTTTAGTGAATTAGAGGCGATCTATGACAAAACAAAACAAACTGCCTCTCACACAACAGTTACCTAAAGCAACTCTAAATTCATCAACTTCATTACATTTTGGACTGATTGTTATTTTGTGTTGTTTTTTTTATCCTGGGCTAATTTTGTAGTTGCCAGGATGCAGGAGACCAGTATCATATGGTGAGCAACAGGGTTCTGAATAAAGTTTTGAACATAAAGTGATACAAAATGTCTCAGAATCAGGCCGTAAGGGGTTAATATCCAGCAGAATATCAGTGTTAGCCTGATGCAAAAGGGACACCATGTACAATGTATTACCTGAACATTTTCTGAGTCTGAGTTATTTTAGATGGGAAAAGTTTAGATCTTCTGATTGCTCTGCAGAGCTGTTGGCTTGGTTTTCTTACTGCTCTCTGCTGCAGGTGAAATAAAATATTCTCTCCGCTCCCCAAAATACCAGGTATATTTTTTAATTATTGTGACCTAACCCATATCAACTAATAGATTTGCTGTTTTTACATTTAAATAAAACCAAAGAGTGCATTTAATAAATTGGTGTCCACTTATGAATAGCAGAAGTTGTTGCACGTCTCAAAATTGCATAAATATTAAGGATCTTTGTCTTGTTACTCATTGAAGCTGTTTAATATAATTTTAACTAACCCTCTAAACCCTCTTTAATTATTTGGTTTTGTTAAAAAAAAGACAAAACCAGTGTCACCTTTATGAATGCATAACTACAGCAAAACATTAAAGCTCAGATGCTTATAGATTTCTGGTTTATCACACTTTTCCTTTATTCATTAGTACAGGGAATACCATTTGTTTAACCAAATGCTGTTTGTGATAGACTTGCATTGTTAGTCAGGTGTTCAGGTTTAGTTGCAAATCAAACAGCCTTGTGTCTGTCAGTTTGCCAGAGGCACTCCAATTCATCCTCAGAGATCAAGACTTTCATCTAATTTCTCCTTCTAATGAAATCAAATAGGGTTTCCCAATATCCCTCATCACATCAGTCTGTGCAGTGTCTGCACAGAGAGCCTCCGCTCCGACAGCTGATGTCCCACCTCCTTATTTTCTCTGTAAGGAGTAACATATGAACATGCATATGAAAATTACCAGAGGCAGCAGCATCACATATGCTGCTTTGCCATGGCTGGCACAATGAAACAATGCCAGTTTTTCATTAAGCCATTTTGTTGAGTTGAAACAACAGCTGAAGCTTTTTGTATGAGTATGCCAATAACACATTAAAACAGTGTGGCCAACAGCCTGATGGACTGCAAACACTGTAACTTTTAAGACCTGCCAACAATCACCAGCCAGCAAAAGATTTTATGCTAAGACAGTGTGATGAGAGCCAGTGATTTTAAGAGTGTTTTTGCAAAGAGAGTTGCACTTTTTGGGGGATTTTCTACAAAAATCAACTTAAAAAAAGATTTTCTATGAAAGGCAAAGCAGCCACATTGCTCAGTTTGGTCCACAAATCTTTCTGGGGAACAAAAATGTCAACATTTTACATTAAAAAAACATTAACAAATGTTTCAGCAGATCTAAAGCCAATGATAAATCAAACCTTTTCATCCTATTTGTATAACCTGTCTCATGCCACCTGAATAACATGTGCCATGGCTTTTGCCATAAGTTTACTGTCAAGGCCACATTGCTTTAATTCCCGCTTTATAAAAATATACTGAAATCATAATAAATATTTTGATTCCCCATATAATTGCTCTTATGCACATTGTGTGAAGATAATCAATCTTCTGACAGCACAAAGTATGCACATAGATGAAAGGTGAGATGGAAATGCAATCAGATTTTATTGCTCCTGCTATTTCAGCTTCCAGTATATGTAGTGACACACACTAGATGCTCATCTCACAGGTAAATACTTTGATTTCATGAATACAAATGGTTGCTCACAATAGGAAGAGTAAGAATTCAATCTATATCAATCTGATTCAGTCTTTCCAGGCTTTTAGGGTAGAATGAAGGGATCCAGCAGTCGCTTTCAGATATGAGCTCAGTGTTTGGTTTGAGCAGAGGGGGAAGGTATAATAATAAACCGCCTGTGTGTTTTGCAGTTGGCCAATAGCTGCTGGGATCTCAGGTTGGTGTGAGATTGACAATGTTTAAAGAGGCAGGCTGAGCAGCATCAGGGTCAGCGGATGTCCCAGGTAACAGATCAACCTCAGACCAGCGCAGGAGCTCTTTAATGTTCAGAAACTAGTGGGAGGTGAGAAAAGCTTAGAGCGGGCTTTCTCATGAACCTGGCTGACCTGGGGGAGAGGCTGCAGGGGAAGTCCGGACCTTCAGAGGAAAAATAGACAGCTGATGTTTGGTAGCAGGTGGGGTGCTGCTCCGTCCACAGGTGCTGCACAGATGTCTCTGAAGCAGAGCTAGCACCAGTTACCCTGGGACACTGGGACCCACTGGAGTCTCCCAATTCAGCCTCAAACACAGCCTTCGCATCTGTTCAACCATTCTGTAGGAGTAATTACACATGGCACTGGGTGGCCACATGATGGATGCTGGGAAACAAGAACAGAAATCTGACATAATTGTTTTGTAGGGTTCAATGGCAGCAAATTGAGTGAGTTTTTTTTCCCTTTAAATTATTTAAATAATAATTTTAATCCAGTTTTGTGGCAGTGAGGTCAGGCTAAGATGCTCTCCTCTAAGGAGATTTTTCACATGTTCAGTATTTCAAAGCCATAATGAAGAATAAATGAAATGTATGAGGAAATGCTGTCCAATTGGTGTCATAATTGCTATTTGGAGGATTCATAATTACAGAGTGCAGCCATCAGATAAAAGAGTGCAGATAAAAAGGAGTTGGTTGGTAATGGAAATCTGTTTGGAAGGGAATAGTTTCTAATAAGTAATTTTGCCTAATAAACTATAACCGATTTAATCTCCACCTTATCAGGCCAAGATTTCACCACTTTCCTTTTTAATTGGCTATTTTGTAATCCCGATTCCCAACAGAGCGGATGGGCTGTCTCCCTCTCCAGAGATTTAGCATGAAATCATTTTGAAACAGTGTGTCAATCTCATTCTGAAGTGGCCATCTGGCCAGTGTACAGAAACTGGGGATGGCAAGCTGAACCGTGGGGTCTCTGGGAGGCAATCATGAGCAGATTTACACAATGTGTTAATGCAAATTTAATAGAGATTTCCTATTGGCCACTTTGATCTTCCATGTGTTCTCCTGACCAAAAACCAACACTTTACAGCAGGAACTCCTGTTTGCACACATTCAGCTGCTCCATGATCTGTTAGTCTATTTGATCACAATGATCAAAAGAGCAGATCATCTTCACGGTTTTTAATCATGAGTTGAATGGAGTTGTCATTTCTGGTGATGGAAAAACACAACAAAACTTCCTGTCCAGCCAATCTAAATGCAAACTGATACAGGTCATGCTGGACATACTGGTTGATCACTTTTTTTAATGGACATTTTTAAACAGTTTAAAACTGTCTGAGTAAGTCAGAAAATAAGTTTAGATAATATATTACTCTTTGATGTTTTTTTTTCTATATTGATAAACCCCAAATACAGTCAGAATCTGTAAGTCATAGGTTGCAAAAGAAACACACATCGCATCAAATGCTTGTCTGGTGAGGTCACTGTATGACCATTGCACCAACAACTGTAGTGATTCTGTCCTACATCGCAAAAAGACTGTAATGTCTGTTCAAATTCTTATTATTCTGTAATAAAATGAGCACAGTGAACATTTTTTTTTATTTTATAACTAAATGTAATAATAGTACAGTGGGAGTACAGAGCAGTAACTTCTAGTTTGGTGTGTGATATTCTCTCTATTCATTAAAGTGGAACATCACGCAATACCACAGAGAGGAATTTTGGGATCCTTAAAATAATATTGCTGTGAGGCCAGTTTAATTAATTCATGCACCCCACCAAGATTTTAATGGTCCCACTCCACCTGCGGGTCTCTAAATTATACCCACCTTCCAACCTTCTATGTTTATGCTGGAATAATCAATAATCCTTGAATTCAATTCAATTAAGGAAAAAACTGAACAAGCTGGACATCAGCATGATAGAAAAAAAAATGAATAAACTGACTGCAATGACTTGCTTCATGATATTTACTATGTTGTACTACCAGAGGCAAATTTATTCCCTTTTCAAATGAAATTAAGATGAAGACATACCAGTAGCGGTAAAATTAGGTTTATGTTAACGTCTTGACCCCAAACAGCCTAAGGGTGACGTTATAATGTTGCTGTTTTTTTCTAAGCGGTAGAATAAATAGTTTGATCACCAGGAAATCATCCAGGCTGCACTCTAAGTGTCTGTTTAGTCTTTCACTTGTACTGTCTCTTTAAATCCGCACATGGAAAGAAGGTAATATTGTTTGCGGAAATCCTCTCTTGTTTCACATAATTCCTGAAATGACTATTTCTTTCATGCATTTCATACCACAAGCACGTCTTACAGCTGAACAGCAGCATGAAGGGATGTTTGGAGCATAATATCTTTAAAAAGCTTCAGTTTTTTATTACTGTGCTTGGTTTCTTTGTTACTAAACTTTTTGTTTGATATTTCTCCTTATTAATAGATATAAAGTGAAAGAGATGCTTATATACAGAGTGGCACTGTAGCTACGAAAGACACTCATAGTTATATGGAATTACCATAATGTACTTTTTTCGTGTGAAAAAGAAAATAAAGAGTGACTTTTAAGACATTTACGGCCATCCTGCCTTTAAATTAGGAACAAAGTTATAAAGATGTGACCAACTAAATGATCAAAGCATCAAATGCCTAAAAAATAGTTCTTTTTGGATTAATACTGAACAGAAAAGCTGTTTTCCAACATTTATTGTCTTTAATTACATGTCCTCATTTATATTTATTAGAGACAGAACATCACATTTTTATATTATATTACTTCGCAGACTGAAGATTTTCTTTATTTCACATATTTAGCTTGAGTTGAAGTGAAACTATCAGTGCTTCTCTGCTGCAAAAATATTTTATGCTTCTATTTGCAGACAATAAATAGAGTCCCTGTCTTTATTATTTGCTTTGTCACCATCAGGTCCTTTTGTTGTTTAATAAAGCAGCCCCACAATGCTGCTCTACCCATCACATTTGCAGCAGTGGTCTCCACTGGGAGTATTATTATGCAAATGCATATTAATGAACTTCCATGAGAGCAACTTTGCTGTCATTGGTGTTGGACATGTATGTGATAACAGAGGATGCTTTTGCCATTTATTCGCACCATTGTTTATATAAATGCAAGTCACAGAAAGCGATTAGATACCTATTATTTTTAGTCTAGGCAGTGACTGAATGGAATCTGTTGTCACTTTTCATCATCTCTGCAAACCTTTTCTTTCTGTTCAGAGTTAATGAGGATGAGAAGCATTTCTTTAACTTTCTGAAACCTGCTTAATAAACCAGTAACTGGACATGAAATTATTGTTGCAATCAGTTTAAAGAGTAAATGCAGTAAATTGTTTTGTTTCAACATCCCAAACATTTGGAATTTCTTCATATTCACACTTGTTGGGCGTTTTAGCTTTGAGGCAAATAATTCTTTGTCATGCTAAATTCTGAACTAATTAAAATGGTTTTCAACAAAATGGCATTGTCATATCTGCATAATACAGATTTATAAATGGCTAAGAACAGGTGAAATGAAAACCTTTGATTTCATTTCAGCTTGAATTTGCCTTAACAAAAGGGACAAAGCTAAAAACACAAACTGGATATCAAAATGGAAATATTCCCAGCTGTTTAATTGGATGGCCACTTTTACTTAACTTATCTTTGCAGCCAAACTCAATCACTGGAAGTGAGCAATTTCCAATTAAAGAAAATAACTATCGCTCCTCATTTCAAAAGCATTTCTTCTGTTGTGGTTTTCAGTTATGACAGCTTGTATCAGTGTAAACAAACAAGGCACTCAGCAATTTCCGCTTTTAACACTACTCGCGTGGGTCAAATTTGTACGTACATCACTGTTACTTTCCCAGGTTTATAGGACACAAATGTTAAGATAACACTCATGTGAAGAAGAAGAAAATGCAGCAATACCAATCAGTTATTTATAGCACTGAAAAAAAATCTTGTTTCAGATCATCTTTAAGTGAGTCAACATGACAGGGATCATGGTGACAAAAAGCACACAGTTACCATCTGAGTGCAGGACAAATAATTTTATCCCATATAGCCACAGAATAATGCAATGGATTCCTATATTATTGCCCATTTTCCTCCCTGGAAGCTGTAGAGGCTAACATTAATCCCAACTGTCTGTAAAATTGAAGCAATAAAAAGCAGAAGCAGTGGCATCAAATTTTACAATGGTGATGCTCCTCAAAAGTATATTTCCACAGACAAATACTGATATACATGATTGTTTCACTAAAAGATTCCTGGAGCCTCTGAATTTTCCTTTGCTGCTAATGAGAGAGACGTCACACCAAGAGCAGATATGACCTCATTTGCTGCAAAGATTAAAGTTGATTAACAGAACAAATAGAGTCTGTTTGCATTCAAAGTGCAAAACAAAAAATCAGCAATATTGTCTTAAGATCAGACTAACAGCTGGACACAAAGCATATGTCGTTTATGAGGTTTTTACACCAAATGCTTTAAAAGATTGTCGATTGAAATAACCGAAAAAGTCTAATATACATATCAAATCTGATACATAAATCATGGAAGCAGTTTAAGAGATGTTTAATTGTTGTTTTAAAATTTATTTAATGCCATCAGACAATTTTGTCTGAAAATTGCTCACTTGACTTCATCGTTGTTCTTCTTTGCTGCTCTTGCTGTGCCAAAGTAAGCTGAAAATCCTCAGGAGAGATGTATGTTTTTCCCGCCAACATAGTTTTTCTTTCCTGTGGCCAAACTTACTTTAAAACACTTGCTTAAATTTAGTTTTCACACTTGACTCAACAGAGAAGTCCAAGAAAATACATGGTACCAAAGAAGAGGCAAACTGAAAAAATTCATCCATTTAGTGTTTTAAGAGGGGGAATGTGATCCAAAGGCAAATAAAGCGGCATCTCTCAGTTATTGTTCCTTTAAAGTTTTCTCATTTCGAGCACAAATGTCACTTTACTTGTTACAATTACATTTTTTGGTAACGTTTCACTTCTTTCGTACCTTCAGTTTATTTTTGGTTTCATCATCCATATCATTTATATAATAATCATTCTTATTATTTTTAAGCACAGCTACTAGTTTGTTAAGTTTGGAAATCAATACTTGGCTGAAGACTTTTGAGAAAATCCATGTTTCAAACAGTAAAGTGAGGTACGTTTATCTGAACAACACCTTTCATGTAAAGGACATGTAAACTTAACTCGAATGATGTTAACATTTTGGTTCCAAGCCTAAATCCCATCCAGACGGTGTGAGGAAACTGAAAAACAGGAAATCTACACCTTGTGGTCACATATTAAACATAATGTAAAATGACTGGCGTTCACATATTTTATAACAAATGGTAAATGGTAAATGGTCTTGTACTTGTATAGCGCTTTTCTACACATCAGTGTACTCAAAGCGCTTTAACAC
>JBAMIG010000022.1:14557348-14568187 GCA_037177335.1 Kiunga ballochi
GGCATGTGGACGCCAGAGCCGGGACTTGAACCACTAACTCGCTGGTTACGAATTGACCCGCTTTACTACATGCGCCACAGCCGCCCTACCAAATAAAGCATCTGTTTCCTGCAAATTTCTTGTAGATAACTGATAAAGATTCTCAAAGGAAACCCAAAATAAACAGAATTTTTCAGTAGAAAAACTATTTCGGCTTGGCTTTTCCTTTTAGGTATGATTATGTTAGCTTTCTTTATGTGGGGGCAGAGCTGTTGTGGATTCTTTGATTTAACCTTAGAACCTAAATTCTGTAAAGCAACAAATTCTACTCACATTCAAAGATTAAAGCATTTGATAGAATTATCTCTGAGCTTTGCTAATGACTACAGTTGCTCTCTTGACCTTTTTTTGCCTTCACAGTGCACACACTTACATCTCACAGTGTGTGTGAAAGCAACACCCTCACATGACAAGCAGCAAAAGTGGCGGTGCTCCATTACCCATGTAGCCCATTCATGGTTATGATTATCATTCCTCCTCTGCCTGAGACTTAAAACACTTCCAGGGAGGACTGGCTCCACTGATTCGTTAGTGCCTGGATGGTTGAGTGGACTGATTTGTTTGCCCACAGTATTGTTTATGTGCTATCAAGAACCAATAAAATACACAAGGAGTTTGGATAGCTTGGTGTGGAAGCACATCATCTCCTGTCAGAGTAAAAAAAGAACAATAGAGTGCCAACCAAAACATCCCCATCCCATTTCTATCTGTTTTCTTCATTCCTAATCTTTAATATAGCAGTATAATTGGTTTCTGTGATATGAAATTCTTAGCTACAGTGAGCAGCATCCAAACTTCAGTAAACAATTTTAAGCCTAATTTGGTATGAGACATGACTGGCCCAGCGGCAGTGTGCAACTCCAATTATGATAAGGATTAAGCACATGCAATCAAAAGATATAACAAGATAATGTGCAAAGATACATTTGGCAAGCAAGCAATTAATTGGAGAAGCATGACACCCTGCCTGCAAAAGATGTGGCAGAAGATGATGTTACAACTGTCTGTAGTGTTTGGAGGAGCCAGACTGAGCTGTCAGACAGCCCACTGTGGTTGGTGGTCGCTGTCTGTGCCTGGTGAACCCAGGAGGCAGAAAATGACCGAGTTCACAAGCTGATTAATGAATTCGCTGCCATCAGTTGTCAAAATTTGACACTGATTATGAAGCTTCAAGCTTTTTTATTATGTCCAAAGAGTAAAACAGCACATCCTTTAACGAAACAAATCAGAATGATTGATAAGCCCAACATGAATATGTACACAGGAAACAAACAAAGAATATGTTCATTGATCATACTCTGATCCTGACAGGCTGCTTAACATAAACACCATAGATCCTTTCAGGATAAATTCATTCAGAGAGGTTGTGATGATAACATATGTTAAATCTGTTTGGCTGCCGACTGTCCAACTGTTAGGAGAAATGATGAGATTAATTAGGAGAGGGATGGCTACTGAGGGAGAAATGAAGCTGTCATTATACAGTAGGTGTTGAGTAATGATGGTTGCCTTGTCTTTATCCTCGACGAGACTGTCTCCACCGTGCTTTTAACTCTGACCCAATTAATACCCCAGGTAAACAGGCTCCTGCTGCGGTTACAGACTCAGCCCTCCTGAGATTAGCAGTGAAATGAAGCTGTACATTTTATCTGTGCATCATGGTTGGAAAGTCAACTTGACAGAACACGGGGCACTTGATAAACAGTCTATCTAGGGCACACACAGTACAGCAGCCCTCTCGGGGGGTAGATGAAACCCAAGACATTACAGGGAAACCCAAAGCAAATTATCCTGACATGGATGAAACAATAGCAAATTGGACAAATGATATAATTTGAGTCACATAGGCCCCAAAAGAGTCTGGTTGTTTCTTGGGCTCAGAGGGATTTGGAAACAAGAATAGTTTTCAAATGGTAAAGGTCAAGACACAAAGATGGCTTTTTGCTTCGTTTCCAAAGAGGAAAGACAAGGTGTCATGTTTGTAAATCACCTCCACCACCAAATATATTCATTAGTTTGTTCCGGTTTTATTTTGAACACTGCTTTCATTATTCATTCTTTTAGTTTTGTTTTGATTTGAGGGCTTTTGTGAAACATGTCAACCAGAAGCCAGTAAATTCACATCTCTTTCAAACACAATAAATCATTTTCGTACATTTCTGACACAAAGCAATGCTCTTCATCGGTGCACATATCGAGCATCTTTGTTATGCAACCTCAATATAAAGCAGCCAACTCTGTAAATAAATAGTTACCTTTCTGATTTCAATCCCAGATTATTAGATTTGATCGCCCATGAGGGAATAGAGAGATGGAGATGTGACTTGCCACTTGAAAATCAATTAAGAATTTTGGAGTCAGAGGAACAAATGTATTAAATAAGTTCAGGGGGACAAAGGTCTCCATGGGATTTAAAATTCCTCATCTGGTATATGGACGTCTCCTAAGGAGTTGGTAGTTGGGGAAATCTTAGTCTAGACTGAGTATGCACTTTTCAGCAGGAGGGAGCCACAGTGAGCATTTATCACCCGCTACTGACACTGAAAACCTTCTGCCCCTCATAAGGGCAAAATAACCTCTGACAATGAGGGGAACTAAGTGGCCAGAGATGATAGGATATAGCGTGGTAGTTTATGTTACTCTCATCAGCAACCCAGCCAGCCTGAGAACAGGAACCATTTGATGTAGCTTCCAGACTGTGGACAGCAGCAGGGAGGGACATTACATGGTGGGCCTCAGTGAAGCAGCCTGCAAACTCAAAGTGAATGCAGGGACAGTGTTGTTTTTCACAATGAAACTGACCCACAGAACCATTATCATAAACAAAGAAAACTACTCAGTTTAATGATTCGAAAAGCATAAAAATATTAACGTCAGTAGACACCATTTACCATCGCAAACATGATGTCTTTTTTATCTGCTGTCACGAGCAAACATGACCAGAGGATGGAATATTCTCCCCCGTTTACAGCAGATCAAACAATCTCAACTTAAAACTCCCGAACTGGAAGTAAAAGTCTTGCAGCTAAACTTTATTAAACAATTTCAACTCAAAAATATGTGTCGTTGTGTTTATTATCACCTGTTTACAAAATGCATTTAGCAGATTTTTTTATTTTGATATTAATTGTGTTTCCAGCACAAATTAATCATATGTAACAATTAAACATTAATTCTCAAAGTGTGTAAGAATTCATATTGTTTTTGTATTTATTTGTACTTTGTATTGTTTTATTTATTTAGTTAGTTATTCTTGTTTTTTTCTTTTGTTTTTGGTGGGTTTTTTTTGTTTTTCTTTTTTTTGGGGGTGGTGGGGGTAAATTTTGTGTTTGAGTGGAAGTGCTGTACTTTTGGTTTTTGTTTTTCTTTGTCTTTGTTTGCTTTTAACTGCAATATGTTAGTTACTTTACCATCTAAAGGCTTTTTAAAATTTTAATATGCATAAATTTGCTGTTATAAAACACTTTATGTTGTTTTTGACATGAACATTTTATAAATAGTATGTTGCTAATAGCATATAAATATGTATTAAAATTTTAATATAAACAATTATATCCATGGAGATATATTTTTTAATAATGCATCACATTCTTTTTGTCATTGACCTTTGATCATGTCAGTCTGCACCTGTATTGTCACTGTCTCAGTGTATTCCTGCGGGTTTCTGAATGCCTGCCTATTGTGACAGTTCCAGTTAAAAAGATTTGATTTTACTATCCTAAATATTTCTTATTATTCTTCTCTCCATTAGAACACTTTTTCTGGAAGGTTTGTCTGTTCTGGTTTGGACGCTGTCCTGTTCAGTGGTAATTAAAGGTGGCAAGTAATTCCACATTTAGGCCACTTAGTTCCTCCATAGTGAAATATTTTTTGTTGTTTTCTTGAATTTTATCAAACACAGACAGATATATGCTGATTTTCTGAAAGGTAGTTTGACAAGAGAGGGGCAAACATGAACAAACTTTCTAACAAAGAGGGTGAGCCATTAAAAATGTTGAGTAACAGAACAGCCCATATAAGTCCAAACAACAACCTACAATTTCTACTGTTAATTCTGGCCCATTTAAACTGAGTTTTTCACACCAATTGATCCTAGTTGCATCTGTTAGAGTAAGACCTCAAACACCGACAATGAGAAAGACATTTCTTTCTGTCTCTGAACTAAAATCTCCATACAGAAAGGACCTTCTGCAATAACACACATTTGCATCGCAGATCTCATGAAGGCATGAAGCTGATTGATTAATAGAGACAGAGCATGCCAAGCCATATCAGGGCTCCCGTGCAGGTTAAACGGTGCTAAGATTGTTTTATATAGTCTGTGATTAGAGGGTGAGGAGGAATAGTTTGATCTCTCAGACTTGTTGACCTTCTAATCACAGAGGGTCTTTCGATCTAACCTGACCCAACAACTTCAATCAGACACACTGCGCTGGTCTGAATCCCACAGCAAGGAAAAAAAATACTCTTAGGGGGAAAGTGATATTTTTGCAAGAATTATGTCATAGAAAGACACACTGCATTTTGATACATAATATGATATAGCATTATAAGAGTATTTATGCAGAAGTCTTAGGAAGCAGTGCTTCATTGCTGTGGTTGGTATAAAGGGAACACACGTGTGTGTGTAGTGTAGGTAAACTACAGTGGCTAGATTCAGCTAGAAATTTCCAAACAAATAGGGCGACATGAGCGGCTGTGCAGGCCTTGACAGCTCGGTTTTCCTGAGATTTTTTACATTGCTGTGACACGATTGATCTTGTCGGGCTTCATGCTATATGTTTAGGATCAGATTGCAAAAACCTGGAGCATTTTCCAAGCAACTGTTGCTTTTAGGTGTGAAAGAAAATCATCAACAGCGGTTTCTAATTACTGTGTGGTTCTACTTTGCTTGTGACTGATTGAGTTTTGATCCAGTCCTTCGGGTCACTGAAGCTTAAATACTGTAAGCAACTATAGTAAATAAAGCATCAATAATCTAAATAAACATTTACCCAGCAAATATGATTTGGTAACAAATTGGTGAGGTGATGACAACAATTTGACTTCATTATGTTTGCTTTTCTATCTCGTCTGTGAGAAGATCTGGGATCTGAGATAACACCTCAATGTCATGTTCTAATGTGTTTGGTGACATTCATTCATACAGATGTGTTGTAATATATCATATTCACAAACATTAGAGCATGCATTGTCACTTTATATGATATCTACACACCAGATTCAGTCATGCAAATCTGTTTATCTGCGTAAGCTTCTATTATTCTTCTTTTAGGCGGAAACGTTAGTGTGGAGGGATTGATGTTGGCTGTTTTAAGGTTGTTGCTTTCTTTCACCCGCTGCTCAAATTACCTTATGTTAGTTTGATGCTAGTGACATTCAGCCAGTCAATAGGTGACTACTGGTACTTTAATTGGTTGAGTGGCGTCTGGTGGCACAGAGACATGAGCGAGACAGGCTGCAGACTGAACAGTGAGCTTAATAATCATCATCTTGCATTGGTAATTAGTGCTGACGACATAATTTACACCATGACCCAGATGGCCCTTAGGAATAGCAATTATTAATTATTTATTTATTTATCTTTATTTATTTATCTTTATTTATTTATCTTTATTTATTTATTCAACAATTGAACATTTTACTACACACTATTTTAGTACACAGTAACATGATCAACATGGTCACTGTCACAAAGATTCTGCTACTCCTGTATGCAGCTAAAATCAGAAAAAAAAATGCATAAACAACAAAGTTATCATTGGTATCAGAAATGGTTTTATCTGAGCGAGAGACACACACTTTGGACGTGTCAGTGCTTTGTCATTGCAGTGAATCAAATCGCCTAAAAAATCCCTTTTACCTCAATATTTATAGAGATTAGAGTATCTCCAAGCTTTATATTTAGAAATGTATCATCTGCTATTACAGAAACAAAATTTAGATACCAGTTCTTTTTGAAATAGTTGAGCTGAATAATGGGAGATACTTAATGTGGATATGTAAGATGGCCCATTTGATGTAACTTATTACACATAATACCACTCAGTCTTCCTTTCTGACATCTGGGACATGCTCTATACCACTGAACTCCTCATGGGATTTTAAAAATCATCAGGAACTGTGTAGAAAAATTAAATGCAAACCTGAAAGTTAGAGTAAAGTTTGAGCTAATTGTCTTTAGTGGAGTTCTTTTACTTTCATATGAGATAAACTGTCTCACTCGCCTGTGATTTTAAAGGTGGGACCAGGTCATAAAAAAAAATAAAATACCGGCCTGCAAGTTAAGGCAGTTGAAATACTTTTCAAAGCATTTCTTGGCTTCTGGAAAGGACGAATGAGGCATTTATCACCAAAATTGAGATATTAAAATTAGATAACAAAACAAAATAATAGCAATTTAGACTAAATTATTTTGAATTCTTTTAGAGTATAAAAAAAACTAGTCACTTTTGGCAACAAAAAGAAGAGAAAAAACAAACAAACAAAAAAACATGTATATAATATTCTTTAAATAAGACAGTAGAATATAAAGTCTAAAAGCTTGCTAAAGGTTTCTTCATTCATTTCTCAGGACAAAAACTCCAAAACACAACATAATTATCTACCTCATCAAAAGCAATTATAGATGCATCAATTGAATGCATGTCTACACCCCCCTTTGTCCATTGCATATATGTCCTTTGCACAAATAACACAGCATTAACATTACAATAGAAGACCAATAAAGGAGCTGCCCAGCTGGGGGTAGAAGGACGTAACAATAAGCATTATAAGCCCCAGTTGGACACAGGGTGCAGAAAAGATATGAATTAATCAATTTAAATGTGGAATTTTTGAGCCAAATGATTCACAGACATCATAGTTTAAAAGACTGATAGTGAATACTCATTAAAAATTAACTTCAGAGTAAATATAAATAAAACCACATAAAACACCTTACATAATACACATGCTTATGTAAACACTTAAACAAGTCTACTAATACTGATTCTATCTGTCCATCCATCCATCCATCCATCCATCCATCCATCCATCCATCCATCCATCCATCCATCTATTATTCCGCTTATTCCAACGAAGGCTCGCAGACAGCTGGAGTCTATCCCAGTAATCATTCAGTGAGAGGCGGGTACACCCTGGACAGGTCGCCAGTTCATCACAGGACGAAATGAAGAAAAAACACCACACACACATTCCCACTACTAATACTAATAATAAGAGGAGGAGGAGGGGAGGAACCGTACAACTTGAATATGTTTGAGGAGATTTGTTATTTTTACTTGTCTGATTGATTTTTACATTTCAATCATCATAAAAATTATAACAATGAAAATTCTGACTTTTTAAGCACAATTTTATATGTTTATAAGTTACACTGGAAATATTTTATTAAAGATGTTTTAAAATGGTCCTGTTTTAAAGCTAATTTTGGGATTTAAAAGGTTTTTTGGCAATAGTTTTAGATCCAGTAACCAAACAAAATGTTCTGATATTTTGAAAATAAGGTCATATGTTTTAGACAAAGTTTTAAGATTTTGTTTTTTCTATAGTAACCAATTTCATTAATGCATCTTTATTTTATTAAAACCTAGTCATAGGAAATTGTTTTGTATCTTTTATGTTGATTTTTTTTTTTTAATTTGATGCCTTTACAGAGTCTAAGCATAAATAATGCACATTACATTAAAGCAGTTTTTGGAATGTTTTTTTTCTTCATTAAAATCATACGCAGTCAGAGTACTAAATCTGTTGTGAAGGAGCAACAGGAGGTAAGACCAGCTGATCTGTCATCTACAATGACAGACACAAACAGTTTACTTTTATTCTGTAAGAACCATTGCATGGCTGCACACAAGCTGCAGTTATTTCCCCTGTCTGGAACAGCAAAGAGCAATTATTTGCAAGTTAATGAACACAATACTCAATACTTTGATAACAGTAAAGAAACATTGACCATTATCAAATGCTGAAGCATATATAAGCCTCTTCAGAATTTCCTAAATACATTTTTCTCTTTATCAGAGCACCAATTCCTCATCTGACTCATAAAATAAAAAGCACCAAAGCGACATTTTCAGTCTAAATGATTTAAATGTAAATATTCTCACATGCTCCAGTGGCTCCAAGTGCGCTGAGTAGTTCTTTGTCAGGAGAAAGCTCCATGCTGAACATTGCTCCTTTGCATTTTTCCATCTAAACACTGCACACACAATAAGCCCCCATGTTTAACCCAACCAGAAACTATTTGGAAATGTTCAATATTCTAATTGTTTTGTACAAGTTGGCGTTTGTCAAATTGAAGAACAACTTTAAAATGATTATTCCTCAAACATCCTTATCCTCAATCAAGAATAAGTGACGAAAGCCTCTAAATGTTTTAGTCCACATTATTCTCAGTCTGCCACAGTCACTCAATTTGGGCCTTCCTCCTGAGCGGCAATCATCACACCAGTCTCTCTCTTCAGCAGAGACACTCTGAGAATCCCTGGCAGCTCATATATCAAGGGAGATCCTCACAGCAGTACTCCTCTTCCTTTTTCAATGCATAGGGTAAGTATTTTAATTAGTTGGCTAATTGTCTAAGTAATTGGAAGACAACTTAGCTCAAAGAGTAATCAATCTCTACAGGGCTGTGTTCTATCACATCAAAGGATCTGTAATTAACACTGCAAACCATGGGATGGTCTTTGACTGAGCTCGATAGCATGGAGGCGTATGATCACAGATAACACAGAGGTTGAGGAGACAGATCTGCTAGGCCTCCAATAAGTATGCAGAGCAGTTATCATTTCCACACAAGCAGGTTCAAACACTTTTAAAGCAGAAACACACAGACCTGTGCATTGACAGATGCCTTTTGGATATTACAGACAGCTAAAAGTAGTAGTTATTAGATAAGGTGTGTGAACACAGTGTTGAGTGGCTTTTTTTCAGTTCTGGAAAACAGTGTTTTAATTGTCAATCAAACAAATAAACAAAAATAAAAGACCGTCTTATTGCAAAGCTTGAATGCTCAGATGTGCACTCCACCCTCGAATTTCCCCGCAGAATATCTGTTAGCTTGATTTTGACAACAAAATTGGCAATTCATTAAATGTTTTCATATACCAAGTATCAATTTCACTTTGCAGCAGCAAAGCTCATGCCAGACATTAAAAAAATTATACATTTGGGATAAAGGAGACTAATCATGTCTCGGATTTCTCCATTTGACGCCCCTTAATTTCCCTGTTGTAGGAAACACGACGCATAATGAACAATTATACAAAGAGTCAATTTCACTGTTGTGCCTGAGACTTAATTAAAATTACTAATGAAAAAAGAAGTGCTTACAGTGTGAAAGTTTGTCAATTTCAAAATGAGTAAATGTGCCATCTTCATGGACAGTAATGAAAGTGACCCAAATGGCAGCACACTCCATATTTTGTTTACAAACAGTCATTATAAATGCAACTGCTAACCACAAACCTATCTTGTAATTCATTCTGAAAGGAAGCTGGCATAATTGGGCAAATTGTGGAAGGAGACGGCAGCCAAACATCAATACAATTACATACTCCGGGACAAGGTCTCATATTATCAATTAACAAATGTATTCAAAATGCAGGAATGACTGTCGTGCTTGTGGCAGCAGCCTAAAATGGATAATTATGATGAAACATCCAGAAGAGAACAGCCATTGGATGACAGGATATTCCCTAAAGTGATCCCCTCCCCCTCTCCAGCCCTGCGCTCCACGCCGCGAGGCACAATTCACACAGTGGCACTGACAGATTGACAAATAAGGTTAATAAGTACTTTCCACCCTTCCTAAAGGCTAATCAAATATTAATCCTTGAGGTGTGGTCAGCAGAAAGAAAAAAAACAAACAATTGGTGGAGGGGAATTGATTGAATTGATTCTCTCTCATAATGCTGGGGGTGAAGAAAGGAAAAGAAGAGAAATGGGAGGAAGACGAGTTGCATCGAGTTGGAAATGCAAAAATTCATTTCAAGCTCAGAATGAAACTAATATTTGGAAATAAGAGCTTAAACTACTTTCAGTTTTTTTTTTTTTATCTATCTCCATATTCTGCTGCTCTGTAGGCGTAGTTTGTAGGCTACCAATATACTCATAGTAATGTGGGTGTGAATGTGGCTCATGACCCCCTCACCCACCCACATGCAGCCCAAACCCTACACACACACACACACATTCACTCACACACACAGGACAAGTTTTATAAGATTGTCCTTCCCTTACTGTGGAGTGCAAATGAAATCTGCATGTAGTGTCTATTTTACAACAAAAACAACAAAAAAAGAACAGAAGTCTCAGAAATAAATGAATACAAGCTTCATAAATGCAGCCTTCTGCACAGAGGGGGCACAAAAAAATGCCAAAAAAGAGGCCCTTGGAAGACACACTATAGGTGACAAATTAAAATTTTACACAAATCTTTTACCCCCTCAAACAGTTTCCACTAATCGGAAGCCTCGGGACATCTCGAGGCCTGGTGGACCATGTGAGGAGAGCTACACACTCGTGGACTGATAGGGCAAAATTGGATCCGGTGAGAATGCAAAGAAGCTTATCAACCAACACTTCCAGGCAGTGCTCTCTGCAAGAGCATATGTCAACATCATTTATTAGATGTGGCCAGGGACTAAATTATGTATGATCACAAAACGAAAAAAAAAAAAAAAAAAAAAAAAAAGGGGGGGGGGGGGGGGGTTTTTCACCCCCCCCCGTAGGTGGAGGGAACACTCTTTGGAAAAAACCCGAAATTCTCACCAAAATCCCCTAAGAAATCAAAAA
>JBAMIG010000022.1:14568287-14578862 GCA_037177335.1 Kiunga ballochi
CCCCCCCCCCCCCCCCCCCCCCCCCCCCCCCCCCCCCCCCCCCCCCCCCCCCCCCCCCCCCCTCCCCCTCCCCCCTCTAAATCGCACATAGTAGGTGGATGGAATAATATTTGGAAAGAATATGAAATTATTAATAGAGTCCCTTAAGGGAGAATATTTGCTCATATTAACCGGTGAGTCATTTGTGACATTTGGACCCTCTAATTAATCATACTGGACATTTCAGAGTCATATGTAGATTTAAGTGAATGTTTTATTTGCTCTCTGTTTAGAGAGTAGCTATCTGTCTCATAACTGTCATGTGTGTTTCTTTTTTAACATGCATTGACACAACAAGAAAGTAAATCAAGTCTTTTTCAAGAGGAATCCAGTGAATTATGAAAAATAAGCTGAATTAAGAAAAAAAAAAAACCTGTTAACCACACTCACTTCATTTCAGCCAAACATATACTAAGTAGCTTTAATATTGCCAGATGAGCAATCTCTCAAGCAAAATACTCTTCCGAGATACTATGTAATTGACTCCACATCTAACAGTATGGAACAAATCCCACTAGCAGAGGGGAGTTGACAAATTGCATTAAAAACACTCAATTGGGCCAGGATTGGATAGAAGCTCATGTTCCTCCTTATCCCATTAAACATGAAACAGTTTAATCTCTAAAACTTGCTGACATATGGGGGAAACGCTTAAGCATACAGCTAGTATTTGATTTGTAGAAGGAAATTGAGGTACAGCCACATGGCCCTTTTGCTTTTGTGGGAGCGTAACACATTTACCTCAACGTAGTAGTAACGGTGTTATTTTAATCAGCATCAATTACAACATAATTCAAAAAACACAGTGAAATCCTTCATGTGTATCACTTGTTTCAGCCTCCTCAAAGTAGGTAATGTTAAAGAGACTCAAACTGTCAAATCATCCAAGTTTTTTCTTCAATAGCTTACCCGATTTGAACATGTTCCGCTTCCTTTCATGACATGTAAACAGGTTTTGACATGGGTCTAGTTAAATGTGTAAGACATGCTGGAAAAAAAAAGGAAAGGGAAATGCCTGTGCAGAGAGAGATGGGGGGGGAAAAACTCAAACCTGTCAACATGCAGTACCTGCTTTAAATCTGTTCCCCATTTCAGGCAATCTGTGGGAACCAGGCCTGTGGAGTCTAATCCTGTTTTCATCCGTACCCCTTCTACACCCCCCTCATCTGTATCACACTTACAATTCCACTTGCTGCTGCTTTTGTGTGATTTTCATTTGATCTAGCTTTTAAAATTCAAAATCTATTCAAGGATTTTTTTTTTGTTGGATTCATGCTGGTGCCGTGAAGGCCTATTTATGTTCTAGATTTGGAATTGCAAATCAAGAGTGTGTGATTTACGGTTGGAAAGGGAGTCCAGAATTCCCCGGCATCACCCTTTATGATTCTGTAGGTTTAAAATGTTAACAAGGGCGTTTTAGAAAGCTGTTTTGTGCAATATCAGCCTGTCTGCGGCTGTGTGAGAGCAGACAACTCTCTTTGATTGTGGCAGACAATTATCATGGTGAACTTGGTTTTATTTATCAGTGCTTTCTGTTTCTGGGGAATGGACCAAACATATACAACCAACACAACCATTTGGAAATAATTAGATTTGTTAAAAGAAAAACATATATATTTTTTTATTTACTTGCTGCGACAAATATGTATATATATATTTATATATATATATACATTTTATTTTCTTTTTTTAAAGCATAGAACAGTCGTACATTTTCCCAAGATTTGATGGTTTATTGGATTTGCAACAGTCTTAAAAGGAGATGCACCAGGTCCTATTTTTTGTTTGTACTTTTTCCAACATTACCAGCAAAGTTTCTGAAAAGTGATAGAAATAAAACAAAAAAGTTCATTTTCTAATGCTTTGTGTTGTTGTTGTTACATTCATATGTACCACTAAGGTTCTGCCACTCTTAATTGTTGCTGCAGCTTTAGTTCATATAATATTGTTGATAATTCATGTGCTTATACACTATATGCCTTTCAATGTGCAAACACTTATCACAACTTAATTTATTCTCATTGTAATGATACGGACATTTATTAGGTGACATCTTTAATTATTTCAATAAAACCAACATGTTTGATTTGTCGCAGCTATTTTTCTGGCCTGTATGCATGAATGTCTTTATACACACATATACATATATGTTTTAAGTGGTTTATTGTTGTTTTATTTTTTAGCACTTTTGTTTTAAGTGAGCTAAAAATAAATTGAATTGTGAATTCAAACAACCTTGACATTAAGCTTATCATCGCCTGGCATCATAGCGGTGCATGTTTCCTCACATGTCTGATCTGTGCTGTTTCTATAGTCTATACAAGTTGCAGGATTTGCAGAAGTGAGTAAAGCAAAACCACCAAGAAAGCTCAGAGGGAACAGGTACGTGTCTACAAGATCCAAGACAACAGTTCAAATACAATCTAAATGTCAGCATTACATTCATTAGGTGCTAGAGGGAAAACAAATGTGTTTACAATAATCTTGGGTTGAACTAAATATATGCAGTCATGTAAGTTTTTATGTGTAACATAGAGCTGTCTCTCCATCAATTCTAATGATTGCAGCAAAAGAGAAACGTCAGAATCAGCCAAAATAAGAAATACTGTCTAAGATCTGGATGTGCCTCCTCTTCTCTGTCTTTTCTATGAGAAGACCACGTAGGAAAGAAACTTTGAAGAAACCAACTTTGGATCTAATATATTGAATAAACTCCTGAGAGCAATTTATGCAAAGGAATTTAATATTGCTAGGGACTCTTTTTCGCTCTGCAAATAAATGGTTACTTCTGCACTCAGATATAACTCTAAAGAGCACATCACAGAGAGTCCACGGCCGCCTGCCTCATATTCCTGAATCGCAGGCGTTAACACAGAAAAAAGAGACACACTTGGTTGTTTTTCAAATGTCAAGGCATAATAAACAACTGAATATTTTTATGGACATTTAAGCTCAGCTGTATGTTCTGTAGCAAAAGCCTGAGTCGCAATATGTGAGCTTTTGATGAGAGCTTGTCAACTTATGTTTGTTTTGGAATAAGTTGCTATTCATATTTATATAACAGGAAAACAGTGTATTGGCTTATCACAGGATATTACCGCCCTTTTTGATGCCCAGTGGGGGATTCAGGGGAGAATTATGAACTCAAGTCTCACAAGCTGTGATTATCTGACAAAGGTGCTGACAGACGCTCACTGTTGACATTTCTGTTGATATTGGCATTGAAAAGGACAGCACCGGTGGAGACTTACAGCGCTTGCAGGACTTATGCGCTTCTATTCTCCTCTTTGTTGGCCTGTGCTGTTGGACTTGCTGTATCATCCGTGACTGAATGAGGTGTGTGCCACTGACCTGTTGTGACAGACCAGCATCATGCATCAGAGCTGTGTTCTCATCGTCATTGCTGTCGTGTGGTAAGGCCTGACATCTGGAATAGCTGAAACATCACAAATGCAAAATACAAAAGCCCCAATTGTGGAGATGCATGTCAAAAAGTAGTATGTGTAATGGATGAGGGGTCACAGTGTTGATGTTTTTTTATGTTGCAGTCTGATCCAGACCAGATTGGTTTCTGTTAGAAGTTATCATTAGAACAGGACAGACTGCTTACCATAAAATAACAGGTGAGGTTAATGGCAAATGATTTGTTGCATTAAAACCACAGTTTTTGCATCTCCCTCCTTTTTTCCTCCCTCTAATGGATTTAATTTTACTGAATATTCTCTGAAAAGCATACATAATCATGTGTCCAGGCCAGTTTATGTTCATGAATAATAAATGTTATTAAAAGCAAAACTTGAGACATGGTGAATTAATATTTGTACATTAATACAATTTTAAAAATACCCAATTGAATACATTTTTAACACAAATTTCTGGGTGTCGGAATAAACATTTTATACGATTTCATTCTAAAACAAATTTCCATCTAACTCATCACATTTATATTTGAAGTTAATTTTATTGGCCTACACATTTCAACCTTTTAATTGTCTGCTTTGTGATGTTTTAATCTTATTTTTTACACTAATTTTTATTTTCATGTAATTTGATTTTAATTCTTATATGATTTTTCTTATGAGATAACCTTTGGTACGGAAAGGCACCAAGAAATAACATGCATTATTATTATTATTATTATTATTATTATTATTATTATTGATTTCTATTTCCTTGACTCAGTATGTACCCAGGTGAAGTCATATTGTGACTTGAATGACATATTTTTATATATTTATATATATTTTTCAATAATGAAAATAATATTTCATTCAAACATTGTATATTAAGTTACATCTAAGCTTCTTCTGAGCAACATAAATCATTTCATCTTGCTATTTGACTTGTACGGTTCTGAAATTAGTCATATGATGCCCACATCATGCAAAACCACAGATCAAGGCATGCAGCTGTGTTTTTTTTAGCAAGCAAAGATAGTTTGGGATGTGCATCAGTAATCAATAACATGAAATATTTTTATTTTTTTTTTTTCTAGTCCTGTTGACTTCTTACTAATTAAAAATGACCTACCTGCCTTCCTCATATCTAAATGTATAGCAGTGATCACTCAAACGGTTTCAGGTCGCCCACATAAACATTTCAGAGCAGGTAAATTAAACTAAGGTGACTCTTGCCAACAAGATGACAGAGTATTGTTTACATATCTCATGGGATTCCATGGGAATATAAAACTTTAAGAACATTAAAAATCTGTATTAATGAAAGGTACGAATATAAAGCTTCATTCACAGTTTGACAAACTTTATGGGATGTATAAGATAGTTGCAGTGACATGTCACTAACTAAAGAATCACATTACTCGTGTGCTTTTCTAAAAAAATTATTAACTTGTTGGTTGTGTAAAATATTCTCAGGCTTCCTACCTAATAAATGAGTAAATACATGTATTACCCCAAATATGAATATAAAGTCATTTAAAATCACACCTGATAACAACTACAGTGCTTAGTGCAAAACTAGTTCTCACACAGATAACTAAGAAAAGCAGTGTCATCAAGATCTGGTCCGTAGTTTCAAATATAAGCGTGAAAGATTTTAATCGCTGCAAAAAAGAAAAAAAAAAGAAAAGAAAAAAATAATGCATAAACTTCAGAATATCTGTTTGGTGAAATCAGCACTGTGACGGAGGATGGTGTGTTGTGTGTTGTCCTCACCAAACCCTGAGCCAAAACAAACCAAATCCTGCTGGGAAGACTGGGGAAGCTGTCTAAGATGTTCAATGCGCTCAGGTTTCATGTGCTTTAAATCTATATGGACAATGAAATTTACTGACAACAACTCCTGCAACACATCATAAAGATGTAGCAGAAACTTCAGGGAACCATAGTTAGATCAGTTTTTTGTCCTCGATACAGTTTCATTGAAGGTTCTTGGACCTGAGTTTAGACCTGTGTTTACACAGAGACTTGTTCAACTACGTTGCAAGACAGAAAGGTGCAGGAGGTCACTCCAGCAGCCATCGCCCTCCAAAACAAGACTTAAATGATCATTAATAATTAATTATTTGTAATTTGGGCCTTTCAAAAAGCCTACAATTTCCCTCAAGGGATGCATAAATTATTTTCCCTTTAGTTTAATTTTTTGTAATTTGTAAAGTGGTAAAAAAAACAAATGGCACATAGATGATTCTTGTCCATTTTATCCAATCACTGTCCCATTTTTTCATGTGAAAAAATAAAATGCATCAGTTTTGATATACGTTTTCTAACACATCCATTGATGCTTGTGTTGTTTCTGTCCAGTATTCTGTCTCAATGCTTTCCCTAACTGAAGCATATTACAGTAATGACTGTGGAACCAGCTTTTCCCATGACATTTAGAGGTTAATTTGTGCTGGTTTCATGGTCGTTTATCGATGGTGGGTTCAGAAATTAGCATTCACCGTGCTATTTATTGACAGAAGTGTTTAATAACCCATCAAATCAAACAGGATGGTCAGCCAGGAAGCGCCTCTGTGCGGAGAACATCTGCTCTGTGCAAACGTTTTGCATTTTTAGTTTATGAATGATTGAACTTATGACGATAAGGTCTAGACATTTGCATGTAGAGTTAATATTAGCTTGTTAAGACAGATTAACTGAGATTTTTGTAAGAGAAAGTTAGTGATAAACATTGTGTGAGAGGTAAGATGGGCCAATACGTGCATGGGGCAAAAAAAAAAAAATTCTCCTACTTTGAATCTTTGAGTTAAATTGTTTCATTGTGTGGATAAATATATGTTAATATCAGTGACGCTACAAAGGAAGCACTAAAGGTCATGGTGCAACATTTTATATTCATAGATCTACATTTCTTTTAAATATACTGATGCAAAAAGAATTGCCAGAGCAAATCTTGTCTTGAAATTTTAGATAAAGCACATTAAATACATGCAACACATCCACCATCTGTTTTCTAATTCCTGGCTTCTTCCTCCACCCTTATCCTTCTGCAACCACCGTTTGCTCACGTGTAGTTTCACATTTACAGATTCACACAGCATGTCAAAGTGAAACACACATGTTCAAAGGAATCCTAATGTGGAGTGATGGGTGGGTCTACATTAGCCTCAGAGCCGCTGACACGCAGCTGTCTTTGCCATAAATCTGGAGAATCTTCATAAAAGGGAAAATATGTAGTTTAAAAGAAACTCCTTTGAAACTTCTTTGAGTGCCAAATGGCTTCAGCTCTGAGAGTAGCAAGAGTTTCATGTATTTTGTTATTACTGAACCATTCAATGAATAAAGGCAGTCAAAACCCCGGCTGCGACTCTAATATCGCTAATCAGTTCTTCTCGATTAAGTGTGTGTGACCAAATGTTAATAAGTAAATAAATCTGACTTCCGACGAAAAGTTACAGAAAAAGGTTAATCCTACAGGTTAATAAATACAATGCGTTCCCATCTTAATAGCACGGATGGCCTTGTCAGTGTTCTTTTATCTACAAGCCTTGTCTGTGAGGCTGTTATATAATTATATCATTGCATTTGTCATTTGGTTTCACCCTGGGGTGAAGAGCAAATTAAAGCAGTGAGTATGTTAGCTTCATAAGCAGAATATCTGCTACACAAACCATAAAAAAAGTTCATATTTTCTGTGTAATGAATGTTACATTATTTATACTATGAATTATGGATGAACTTGTGCAGACCTGTGCAGCCCCGAATGAGAAGACTTGTAATCAATCCTGGTCTGATGGACCTCTCCTACAAACATTTATTACTTAGAACACTGTCTTTGGTTTGTGTAGGGAAAACTAACTGGTACCCGGCTATAACAGGGGCTCCACTCAATGTGTAAATATGCAATGCTATTCACAGAAATGTATTGTAATTTGGGAATAAATTTTAAAATATTGTAACTGTGATGATTTGAAGATTATGGCAAGAGAGATTAAGCAGCTCATGATTGAGCATCATTGAAAAGCTTATTGAAGTAGACTGTTAATACTACTTACAAAATACTAAAGAGAATGCACATTAAATGACAGCAGCCTTTGAATTAATACACTTCGTAACTTCACAGTCAGTGGTATAAGCGCTGAGCTGAGATAGGAGGAAACATTATTCAGGGTGTTTTTCGTCCTAACTCTTCTTTATTAGCTTATTTGATTCCCTATTCTCCTCATAGTTGATTCAATACATTTCCTATTTGCATAAAACTGTCCGGTAAGATTATCTTCACTTATTCGATCAATCCTAAGAGTCACCTTGTTCAGGATCTTATATGAATAATGAGATTTTAAATTGGAAGACACTCACACAGAGAATGAGGCATTTACAGTTAATTCATCTCATTGAGTTACATTGCTTAGAGGTATTGGAGGGTTTAGATTTTCATTCAAGCATCATATTTAACAGTGTCTGCTTCCCCCACTTTACTGGCATTGAAATTTAAATGGCCTGAGCCTGACAGATCCAATATTGCGACCCACTGTTGCTATTTGCCTAGGAGCAAATATATTGTTAAAATCCGTATATTCAGAGATTGAGAAGGCAAAAAAGAGTGATCACATGCAGCCCCTTCACCTTTATGCTCCCCCCTTTTCTCTTTTATTCTACAAATATTTCAATAGGACTTAACTCTTTTCTTTATTTGCCTGTTTCTATAGATGTGTCTGAAGGTTGCAGGGATGATTTCGCATTACTGCTTCCCTTTTAAAAATGACCAAAATAATAGTTTTCCATTTGTACAATAGCATCACACAGTCAAATGTGTGTCACACATTTGCAGTGATTTAACAGAGAAAGAGACAGAAAATGAAATAGTCTGAGAGACAGAGCACAGGGGGAGGGGGTTAATTGGCTTTTTATGACTCCAATTAAATAACATTATGCATATACTAGCTTAACGGCTTATATGTGGCCTCCATTAACAATGTCCTCTTGATTGGTTCTTAGGCTTAAGGTCTCCTCCATCTCAGGCGGTGCAGGCCATAGAGTTAAAATCCATATGTGCAGGAAAAAGCTCCTGTTGTCTTTGTGTGAGTTATTTGAGAAGTAACCTGCAAATCGTGAAAAGACCAATGACCCCATCTATACCAACACCGCTAGCAACAAGACCACTTGAAATTTTACCAGTAGGATGACAATTGAATAGAATAAATCTTATCATTAAGGCCTTATCTTGAAAGCAAAAGAGTGAAAAAGAAAACAAGCATGTGCCTGTCCTGAAGCGGAGCTCCTGAGGTGTTAACTAATCTCTGGTGGCCAGTCTATACACTGCCTCCTCTAATTGCTCCCTGTATTTCAGTCTGGTGTGAGAGCAGCCATTGTAGCGAGCGCCCAGTCAGCCCCCAGAGGTCTCACACCTTCATTATCACTCTTTATTGCAGAACCTTATACGGGCACTCAGCACCAAACAGCCTGCCCGTTAAAAATAGAGCCTTCTCCTCTCCACTCCTTTCGGTGGTTTCAGTTTTAATTACTAACACAGAGCCAAAGCCAGAGTCCTCAGCAGGCCTGGCGTTTTTGTTCACTAATTAAAGCGAGGATGGAGTTTATTGAAGGGACCCTGACTCTGCTCTCTCATCTATTATTAAGAGGGCAGGACAAATCATTTTCAAATTTATATGCTGAAACCTGTCCAGGGACAGGCAAGGGGCGGCAAAGGTTGGGGGAAGGTGGGGTGAAATGGTGCTGAACACAAGGGAGGCTGGTTGAGCGGCTGCATGTGTGGAGGCTGGAGGGAAGAAGGCTAAATGCAGAAAATCAGCTGTAAAGTATAACACCATGCAAAGGAAGAAGGTGTAATAGATTAATGCTAAATGCGCTGCATCTGCAAAGTTCCTGTGATGCTGCACAGCCTAATTTTTACCAATAAGGGATGAGGGGATAGTGGACCTGCATGGGCAGTATTAGCAAAGATAATGGCATTGATTGGAGGGACCCCCTCTGTGTGCTCTGTGTAAACAGTGGGCATAAATACCAAAACAGCAGGGTGGTAAAGTGAGAGCGCAATGTCCAGCCAGATTGATGTGCTCAGAGATTCACTAACCCCCCTTCTGTCTAACATTCTTAATTGTCTAAACAGCCGCGACCCTGACAGCTGCACAGGTACCTTAGTGGAAGAACAGAAAGACAAGCCTCCGACCAGAGACGAGGCTCGGCAGCTGGCAGCAGATACATCAAGCAGAGTACAAGAGACAGCGGGAAAAGTATTTACAGCCATTTATACATCTAAAAGTACTTTTATAAGAAAGTAAATTTGCCTCTGTTCAGAATCAAAAGGTATTAAATATGTTTCAACTCAACAATTTTCTATAAAAAAGTCATGCTCGGTCTAATTCCCACAAAATAATCAGCTGCTTTCCAACAGTTTGCTGCATTTGAAGCATCTGGCCTGGAAAATACGACCACAGAACAAGACCACATGGAAAATTAGTACCATACAATTAGAGAAGGAAAATCTTCATATCTGGTTTCTAACCTTTCTGAGATGAGGTAGAGTGAATTGAAAAAGGAGAAATAATGAATTTAGCCAAGTGAGGAACAAGAGATTCCTCCCCTTAGCCTAACAAGCAGCTCGCATCCTCAGGACAATTAGTCACTGTCATATGAGGGCAAATGTAGAACCCTTTGCATGCTTGTTAAGTAAAAACTTACACAGAGGTCACTGACATGTGAGAGAAATGCAGTGTAACCACTGAGCTATAGAAGATGTCCATGCTAAAGTAAGCTTCAGGTTTACAATGAATCTGTGTTGTTTTAAAGAGTATGCTATCACCTTCTAAATGAACAAATATGGAGCAAAAAGCGTTTACATCTTACAACAGTGCTCAGCATTAAGGGAACACAGAAAAAAGCCAGAAATGGGAATTATTTCAACATGTTTTAGTCAGCATTTGTGTTGATTTTCATTTCCACTTCAAATTGCAGCAACCAGACTTGCAGCAATCTGACGCCTATCTATGCCGTTCCCTGTTGTTTGATTTCATGCTTGTGATGTTCTCCTATGTAAGTCGCTTTAGATAAAAGCGTCTGCTAAATGCCTGTAGAATAGAATAGAATAGAATAGAATAGAATAGAATAGAATAGA
>JBAMIG010000022.1:14585724-14603198 GCA_037177335.1 Kiunga ballochi
TAATTGGGAAGCGTCTGTATGTAAAGTATTTGAAATTGCATTAATGGGGTTTAATAAATATCTGTGTGTGTGTGTGTGTATGTGTGTGTGTGTGTATAAATAGCTGAAAATGCACAATAACTTTAGCTTTGATATTCTAAAAACTGACAAGAAGCACTTAATCCTCCCAATATAACAGTAAATTCTTATCATATGGTACATAGTGCGGTATAATTTTGCACAAAGAAAATCATTTTATTGCCTTGAACTAACAGCAAGTTAAGTAAATTATTATTTAAACATCAAATTTTGGATGTAGACTAGACATATGAGGACGATGCGGTGTGAAATTTTAATCTTATTCATTCATTTAGTTAGTATGGCCTTTGAGAATCCTTCTTCATTATCTCTCATTTAATTTATTAATTATTGAATCTATTTATTCAGCAGCTGTGGACGTCTCCATTCCCAACGATTAAGGAACAATGATGTTTATTAAAAGCATTCTTCCCTATTTATTACCCTCCCTTATGTTTTGGGTAAAATATCACATTTACTTTGTGATGCTGCACTTACAACAAAATAAAAATGACTTTTTCTTTTTCCTATTTGACAAAGATGGTGGATTTCCTGTTGCTTACTTATCAACCTACAAGGAGAAATAAAAACAAAAATAAAGTGTGATGTGTTTTTATTCTGCTGTAGAATAACAGCTTTCAGATTCTCCTAAATGGTGTAATAAATGCACCAATAAAAACATTATCTCATGTCTTACTAACAAAAAAGCACAATGCAAAGTTCAATTGAGAAAACCCCGGCCAGTTAGCAAGTTATTTACTGGTTTTAGAAGTGACTGAATGAGTGGTGAGCTGTGATTAACAGCCCTTACAGAGGTAGAGTCCAGGGACTGTAGTGTAAACGCTATCCTTCAGCAGGTGTAGGCCACAGCAGAGCATATGCCGTCAGGTAACCAGGCTGGTTTGCTCCGCAGAGATTTAGCTGTGATCGTTTCCCTGGGCCTGCTTCTGCTGGGAACTGGTGTCACTCACTAACACCATCTGCCAGAAATCAGGTCTGCCTGCTAAGAGCACTTAGCAGTGGGTCAGAGATTGGTGCTTTTCTCTCATAAAAGGCCTGCACACCTGCTGAAGGAAACAAAAGGAGAAGCTGTGTCACACCACTTTTAATTTCATCTTCTTTGGGATTCAGTCATGTAAACATAAAGCAGTAAAGTCACCAGACGGGAGAAATGGCTCAGACTCCAGAGTGCTCCAGGATACCTTTCCCTTTGCTAAAGAGAGGGGAAAAGACACCTGAAGTGTTTGACGCTAAATTAGCTTTTCAAAGACAATAATTAGACTTCTACCCTAAAGCTAAATTACCTGCTAACCAACTGAACTGTGTTCTAATTATAGGATCTTGCCTTTGAGCCATTGCCAATGATCCTTGTTCCTTTCAAGAAGATGTAAAACATGTGCAAAAAGAATACATGTTGAGGTGTTAAAGCCTACAGAATACAGAGCAGAAATGTTTTCTGTGCTCCCATTGCACTCAATACCGAGCTGGAAAACGGATGGCTTGTTTGTATTACTGCAATAACCTTTAGAGGTTTTAAACAAGATAATTTCATCAAGAAACCAGATGGCAACCATCGTTCCTTATGTGCATTCTGACAGAGGAGGTTGACTGAGCATTACTGGATGGGTGACAACTAGGTACTTATCTGTGCTTTGCATATGTTTGCAGTTGATGTTGTGACACTGCAAATTGATTTGTAAAACATACTCACTGGGAGGATATTGAATATATCCCACTCGCCTGGTAATAAAACCTATTGCGTTTTCGCTGGCCTGTAGGTCTGGGTAATTTCTCATTGTTCTGCTCAGGTTGAGAGCTGAGCCTCCCGCAAGGTGGCACTGTGGCTCCCAGCTAAAGGGGCCACAACAAAGGGGCCACGCATTTGAATTCATCATCCACGCTGATGGTCCGCTACTAATTAATATGTAAATTTGACACTGTTTGTTTGTCGCTGTGTCAAACTTTGATTTGAAGGGTGGCTTCCAGGTTAACAGAGATTTAGTGGAGATTGAATGCAGCAGACCTGTCACATATCCCAACCAGCCTGTAATCAAATACTTTATTTAAATACATCAGCTAATACTGTGTGTCTCCACAGCTTGGAACCTGGGAGACAGGCTAATGATATTTTATTATGCCAGAGTAATTGAGGATCCCATCAAAATATGTAATTAAACACTTAAGCATAATTATCCAACACACAGTAGGAGCCTGAATGAATTAATTAAAAAATGTCAATACATCAATTTATTTGAATTCCTTTGTGTAATGATTAACATTTTAATTGCCTTAATTTGTGATGAGTAAGAGAAATTCACACTATTTGACACCGGCAATAAAGCAAGGAATATGAGCTAATGTATCTATGTGAAAGCTTGTTGCAGCTGAGAGGGAGAATAAAAAAAGATAAAGTGCTTTTTTTTGGTGTAAAAGTCAGGCATTTCATGAGGTGTATTACTTATGTGTACATGTGTGCTTGCCTGGGTATATGTTCATTATCAGCAGGCTGCCTAGGTTTGATGCATACCTGGAGAGCAACTTAATATCCTCAGGCCACCACTACATGTCAGGCCATGAGCAAGATACACACACAAGACAGAGGAACATCTCTGGCCCCGGTGGAGCCATTTACCTTTCGCCAAGTAGGTTCAAGATATTAATTAAGATAAATCTACCTCAATTCACACATTCTGCCATCTGCCTATTTATCAGAATTATGTTAATCATTTCTGTGGGGCAGAAGAATTATTACCCATTTTGTACATAATTTGTATTAACATTCAAAACTAAATGATTTTGCATTCTGTTCCATATGGACTCCTTACACCACGGCATCTTTTCAGCATACAGTCGTAAAAACAGGGACATATTCATAACACACTTCAGAGCATATGACAGCATTTTCCCCCCGGTACTCCCACAAACAATATGGAAATGTATCCATTCTAATCACACACAGCCTCTCAGGAGTTATTCGTCTTGATCCACCTCATAAGTTTGAACAGCTTTAAACAAAACAATAATCTTATGATGATCTATTCTGTCTTGGTGGCTTTGAAGTGATTTCCCCCCCACCTTTTCCTTCCTCTTAGCCAATAGATGAGCCAGTTAATTAAACTCAGAGGACATAATTAAGACGAGACGGCTGCTTGAATCATTCTGGTCATTCTGTTGTTATCTGGGGCAGGCCGACAGGTGGCACAGGCCTGCATCAGGTAACAGCTTTGTTAATAGATCACGCAATATCCCGGTAATGGCAAATTTCATTGCATCTCCTTGTGCAAGACAATTCTGCAAATCTACAATCCCCTGCAAATTTACAATAGATCTATTGAACCGGTGTACTTGAAGTCAGCTTTGAGTTTGTCTGATGGCACGTCTGGGTCATTGTCGGGTGGGGGCTGGAGGAAGAGTGCCAGGGCTGAAACAGGGTAGATCATACTCCTGCACAAGCCAAGGACTAATGAGGGTGAGGACAGGGCCAGGCAATGTGATGTGATTAAATTTAGATCTGGGATGGGGGGGAGATCTTGACCCATGGTGGCCTATGTCTAAGTGACATTTACCCAAGAGAAACACAGTGCAGCTGAGGCTTATTAACCTTTTATAGATCTTAGCACTACTGCCTGTCTTAATGGCAATTGGATTATTAAACAGATCAAATTCAGGGTGATTTGATCCAACAAGCTCTACAGTGTGGAGATTATTCTGAAGTTCCTGTGTACAATGCTGTGTGCATCCAACCAATGAGGAGCATCTTTTAAAGCAAAAATAAATGCACAATTAAGATCTCCAGTCAGTTGTTTGACTGTGAACAGTGTAACTGGAAATAGGGTTCACGATTAACTATCAATTGCACTGGCAATAGTGGAGTACTGAAAGAATGAGGTTAAAATTGGCCCAATTGCATCAATCTGGCAATTCTAAAGTGGATCCTCAAAAGTTGTTTTCTGCTAATTGTTCACTAGTGCAAAGAAAATCTTTATTGAATAATGTAAAACATAGTTTTTCATAAAATTCTAGTGTTGCAGAATCCAGTATAATAAAATCCAGTAGTATGGTGGTTTGTTGGGGATCTACAGTCATGGCTGACACATGATATTCTCTTATGTTAAAGCTTATATGAAACCCAATTGGACAAAAATTTCTATCTATAATAGTATCTAATTAAGCTGTGGAAAACTGTGAAATCCTTTCTGGTATCGCCCTTACCCAATAACTTCCACTTAAAGAGCAGAGTGTACACAGGTAATATATGCATTAATAAAGTTTAGATTTTAAACATGACATCTGATTTAACAATAAGAGTTAATAAAGCATTACCCACACCCTGCCAACCATATAGAGATAGACCAAAGAGGCATAATAACATGCATGCACAGTGGACCAGAATCACCAAATCCACCATTATGTTTCTCTTCCTTTATGGAATAAAAAAGCTTTGATCCCAAATTAATTCTATGATTTTCACTCTCTCAGTTTAGGGTGACATACAGAAGATAAAACCTTGTCTGAGACATTGTCTTTGGGCTACTATAGAAGCTAAGACATAATAAGACTTTTTTTTTTAAAACAATTTCTTGTGATAACAGATTAATTTAATCTTGAGACAAAGCAAGTTTACATGTACAGCACATATTGTGTACAAAACCAAATGCTTTTTAGCAAACTTTGTGACTGATTATTCAAATGCATGGTAACAAAAGGGGCTGGAGCTGCTATAGTCTATCACAGAACAACAAAGAGAGACAAACATTCAGACTCATTTCTAGCAATAATTAGAAGAAGGGCTATTCAGCTAAGGGGTCAAGACTCCATGACAAGATAATTTCTAAAGCTTGCCAGAGAATTATACAGATAATTTGTTATATAAATATTGAAATGTAATAATTTACATTATTTTTTACCTGTGTAACGATTTGCCCACTTTCCTATAGAGCAGCCTGAGCAGCTAAAATGAGCTTCGATGGGACTTTACGGACATGACCAAACATGTGGATGAAGTAGAGATGGATAAGTTTAAATTGTTTTTTTTAATGTGAATTGCATGTTTCTATCAGTTTCTTACAGAAATACAGAAATGTATAAGCAACATATGTTCTCTCTTTTTTTTTAATGCAACACTCCAAGAGTTAAAAAAAAAATATTTTGTCCAATTTTATTGTTATACTCTTAAACCAGATGCAAAGAAAAGGGCTGCGATTTCAAGGTTTACAAATATAGCATTGTACTTCATCTCTAATGAACAATGAGTTCAAAGTACATCCCAAGCACAGAGTTATTGTGATACGGGTCCCTAGAAAATAATAAACTCCATAATTTACCATGATACAAATACATTTATCTATTTATTTATCAATTAATAATAAACTGATACAGGAACAGGGGACCTGTTTATGTGACATACTGTATATGTTGTGTGTAGGTGGTAATACTGATAGCAGAATCAGTATAGACATCTTAATTTAAACTGTTATATCATGTGTTTGGGGAAACAAATATTCTGATTTAAAATTAAAAGGATGAGCAGCTGAACCTCGTCGTCGGCGACAAATTTTCCCAGCGACTCTGAAACTTGATTCTCTCGTTATGTTGATTCAGATTCTCATTCAACACAAGACAGCCACTTTTATGAACTTCTTACAGTCAGTTAAGATGACCGACAAGCACTGGGAACATTAGTTCTGTGCCACAAGTCCCATACATCAACTGTCTTGTGGTGAGTAAGGGAGGGGATCAACATACTCTAAATGAGCAGACATAATCCCACTGAATGTGGAGTTAAGCCATTTCATAATTAGCAGATTTTCTAATGTATGCCAGGCTTTAATGACCTTTGCAAATGAGAATGGTTGTTTGAATTTCCATCCTTCACATCATTTTATCCCTGCCATATCTGCCTGATAGAATGAGTGCACCAGTTGATGATATGCATAAGCTTAATGAACAAGTGCATACACTTCTGAATGGAAACTGATGGGCTCAAGCCGGCAAGATTGGAAATGCATTTCCACACCTTGCATATCATCATCATGACCGTAAGTGGTGTCTCTCTGACCCGTTAACAATGCATTTCAAGCCTTTTCCTTCAATTAGGTACACTTCTTACTCAGATTTCTCTCATCAAAATGCTATTAGTATACTATATATACTAGACTTTTAGAGCAGTCCAACCTTTTAAGGATCGTAAATGACTAAATAATCCATTCAAAATCAATGACAGTCACAATGAGGAGAGCATTGCTTTTGCAGTTAGACTTAGACTATCAATATGTGTACTTATAGTGTTCCAACATATCTAACAGCAAACTCAAACTCTCAAATTACCTTTTGGCACAATTTGCACAAAAGACAGCAGCTGAGGCACCAGGTTAAATCATTTTTATTACCTAAATTACTGGTATATAACACAACTAGTTATTTTGTTAGATGGAAGCAGTTGAAGTCATTGCTGGTGTGTTTGCCTTTAACTTCATGCTCTAAAACCTCCAGATGGAGGCAAATGACCAACTTTAAGTTGCATGCATATCAAAGAGTCCACCAGACAATTATTGCTTGCAACATTCTTCTGGTCCATTTTACTTTCAGATTGCATGTAATACAAAATAATGTCTTCTGCTAGTCATTTGCACTACATCGTGTAGTACTGTCCGTTCATCAGTTGATGCAGGACAACTTCTGTGTCTACTACACAAAAGGAAAACAGAAAAACTGCACCAAATCCCAATACATTTTAAATCTACTTCTGTCAGATCTATTATTACATTGTTCTACGTCTGACTGAGGATACCAACTTGCCCCACACATGTGTATGTTTTAGTTACATTTAACCACAATGTCCTGCATTGTTGTACGCCACCTTCTGCATGTAGTTTACTTAAAGTCCCTTTGTAGAGAAACCAATGCTCGCTTCAGTTCAAAATGTGTGCATTCACATCTTAACTAATTGTACCGAGCTATTCAAGTGAACAAAGTAGGATTTTAATCATGATGGCTTTTGTGAACGTGCATTAAAAAGGTGATTCTTAATGACCTGGTGATATCTCAGTTGCTGTGTCAGACAAAAGACTTTGCCCTTTGCTGTCACAGGATGAAATCACTTGTAATAGTTAAGCTAAATTAAAGTTTAAGGAAAACAACGCAATGTGACATCATTTGGGTAAGGCTTTTTTTTATTTTTAAGCACTGTTTTTATATCATTTTACATTAATAAACAGTTACAAAACTTGCAAAACTATTATATAATAAAAAATGTGCAATTGCAGAGCAGTTTTAAACTTCACACACATGCAGTCATTTCTCAAAAGTAAACTTTGTTAATTTTTTCAAAAAAGTATAAATAAGAAAACATCAAAACATTAGTCATGATTCTCCAACTGTAAAAATTCTTCTCTTAATTTTTTTTTATAAAATCCATGTATACTTTCCAAACCCGTTCATTTTCACCTTGTCATATGTGTTATTGTTTCCTTTGACACTTCCTCCTGTTGAAAGTGGAGAATGATCTAACTTTGCTTGTATTAATTAGCAAAGTAAATAGATGAACATGCTCATGCAGATAAAACTGATTTTTTAAACATTGTGAGGACAAATACTGATAGAATCTACTGAGTTTTATTAATCATCTCCCCCAAGAATCTTCTAACTTTCTCACTTTCTGAACTAAAGTGTATAAATGTACAATTTGTTTCATTGCATTTAAAACATGTATCAGCTACATATCATTGTTATATCTGTTAGGCTTAGCAACCATTTTATATGATTCACATTAACCAGTTGTATTGGAGTCATTTTAAACAGTGATGATTGTCTGGGACAATGCCTTCTCCCAAGCTCTGACATAATCTTCATTTTTACTTCTGTTCTGTGTGTGCAGCATCAAATTTGATACATCGAGACAACCCGATGATTGCTGTTACGCTATGAGAGTTACTAGTCATATCGTGGACATCTTATTAGTCCTATTATTTTTTTCTTTTGTTTTGGTTCATCTGTTGTTTTTAACCACCTTGCCTTCATTATGAAATTTCCATGTAGAACAACATGTATACCTGACAGCTTGTCACATATGTGACAAAACACGTGTGTTTGTGAGTCACAGCCAAAGTTATCACCATGATCCTTCTCCAGTGGCCATCTTTCATCTATGCCAGTCAACATATGCATTGCATGTACTGTACCTGATTCAGACAAAAGATAGTTCTACGTAATACACCTCATGATGTGACTTTGCATTCTTTACATTTGTGATACTGATCACACTATTTGTAGTAAGAGGTCAGCATTTTCACCTGGTACATTTACACCAAGGCTTAGAATATTATTTATCCCGTTTATGTGGACACCAATACTCTCTCTCGAGTATTATTGTTTATATATTTGTTTTATGCATTTGACTTATGGATTCTAGCAACAAGAATCACCAACTCCGAACTATGAGGGCCGAGATCTTGCGTGTAGGATGTGTCCCTACCACAACACAAATAATTCAAATGACTGCATCATTAACAGACTTGTACAGAACAACTTATCTGTTTTATTTGATCAGGTGTTTCAGTAGGGAGACATCCAATACCTGAAGGGCAAAGGGCCTAGAGGGCAGGGGTTGGTGATCATTGCGGGAGAGGTCACGACAGAAAACCCTGCCATTTTATGCTGTGCAAAATAAAAGTGTAAACATGGCGAACATTAGAGGAAGTAAGCATTTGGTTTATTAGGAGATCAGTGGCATTGAAGATAAAAATGGAAGCATTTCATGTTTTTATGTATCATTTTTACACTTAACATGTGAGCTTGCAACCAGTACCTGCAAATACAGTATATATATATATATATATACAGTATATATATATCTATCTTAGCAATAATTTCTAAGTACCAGTAATTGGAATGACGGCATTAAAACAAACATTACTAATTGTATTACCTTTTTAATAACAGATAATCTAACTAATCACCAGTGATAACATCAATTATCATGGCTGCACATTTATGTTTATTCTGCATTCAAAAGCTGTCCCAGTCTGACCAGGGCTTATGGGGGAATACAACAGCATAAGTGATGATTAACTAAAGAAGACTAAAATGTCATGGTACGGCAAACACAGGGAGACCAGATTATACATAGAAGAGTTTTTAAACTGGAGGTTTAGATATTACTTTTTCTTCTGAGATAAAAAAAGACAAAATGTTCTTGAAAATGTTCATTATGACAAGAAAGTGTTTCTCCATGTTGACTGAAAGAAATTTAATCTGGTGAAGTAGTCACGATATCCGCAGCCTCACTATATATATATATATTAGTGTCAATGTGTTCTGCAAAGAATTTGTGTTAATTTTCATTTTCATTAATTAGTCTAGGCATATATGAGGCTTTATTATAGATAATTAAACACTCAAATTAATTTAAAGTATATTAATGGGAACATTTATTTGAACATTAAAAGAATGAAATGTTATGGAGCAGTTATGTTCCCAAAGCAACAATTTTTAGGATGTTTTATCTCCACTTATCAGTTACTTTTTGCAATAAGTAACTATATCTGATTTTTTTTTCTAACTTCCCCAACACTGGGACTTATACAACATCTATTTAAAACAAACTCACAATACAAAGAGGAGCAAGGATAAAGACATTTATTTGTAAATAAACAATGATATTTTTGGGTAAAAAAGAATCATGTAAACATTTTCTATTCACATGCATTACCATAGGATTACGGTGAGAGGTAGGCGCTTTTCTTTTTTAGTTGTTCTTGTTTTAATTAGCTTTTCTTGCAGTATTATTCCCTAAAAGTATTTCTGCATGCATGGAATATGAGAGGATTTCAACACCTTAAAGACAAACTTATCAGAAAAAAAACACACAGATGTCAAATTTTTAAATAAGACTCTCTGAAAGAAATTTTTACTCCATTCAAATAATCTACAACAATTCCATCTCCAGTGTCACGCCATCCAACTTTGCCACTTGACAGATGCTTTGTATGAAACCGTGTGGTGGGCTCTGCTAAAAGCCACCACCAGTCACCTTGGCTTTTACACTATCAAACTCTAATCTGTCTGGGATTTTATGTGTTTTAACACAGCTGCGAATGCAAAGCAAACACTTCAACAACACTACATAAATGTCTCAGTGTCTTAACTAGACAATAAACAACCCATTCAATGCAGAGGATTTGCATGAGAAACGGTGTATTAGTGAACAGACAAGTCCTCTGCCTTTCTGCTGAGTGTAAGGAAGGCTTCAAACATGATCCTTTGTCAGACGGGATGGAAAACACGGGATGCTCAAGCCTCTCGGTTTTGGCAGATCCAAGCTTACAATGCCATAGATTAGCAACAGCCTGACCACAGAGCTGAAATAAGCTAATTGCTTAATTAGTTGACCCAATTCTATAAGCCTCTTTTAGCACATTAACAAGAGCTATGTAATAAAATAGTTGTGATTCACAGAGGCGGTGTTTGTTTATGGAATTACAATAATGAGGATCAAATACAAAACATACGGTCAATGGCATGTCTTTTATGGGATTGCCGCTTTAGGAAACGACAGCATCATAAAACTGAGGTGTCTGTGTAAGAAGAATCTGATCTGAAAGCTGTGATCCAAACGCTGGTTTGTCTAAGTGCCATCATTTTCATGACGGCTGTCTTTGTGGTTTTGTTTGACTCATTTTCCTCGTTTTTATTCTATTAAACAATTAAGCTGCTCGGGGGGGTTAGTCTGACCGGCCTCTCAATATTTCTGGACATTTGAGCAATGAGGGACAAACAAGGGACAGGATGGAAAATAAATAAATATAATAGATTGAATGATGATGGAAATGGATTAATTTACATTTTTTTGCATGCATACTTTGCATACATGATCTTTGCTCAGCACTGGGACTTCTGGGCAAAAGAGCACTATTTGTATGAGATGAACTCATCTATATGCTAATTCATCGGCATGTAGACCTGCCTCATTTCCTCCATTCAGAACTGTTTACCTATTAGCTCTTATAGATGCAAGGGGAATTGGAACATTAAAACCAAAAAGCTATGGAATACAGAGCATTAGCCGTACATCAGCTGTTATTATATTTATATTGGCGTGGCAGTTTTGCCCTTTGTTTAAGATGTGACTACCGGCCAACTTCCATGACACTTTACAAATAGAATAAACCAAATCTCTCAGTTATGCTGAACTTGTTGCTGCTGTCAAAGGCACAGCAGGTTTTCAGAAGTCCTTCAAAAGGACCTGAAGAGAGTACACCCTGCTGAAACCCATATTGATTCAAATTAGGAATGATCTGACACTCAAAGAAGCATAAAAAATATTCTGTTTAGCATTTCAGCTTTAAGGTGTTAAGACTCTGTAACGCTGGTCTACACATGAATACAATTCAAGCCCAAAAACATTGATTTAAAAGTTGAATAAGAACACTAACAAGGCCATATAAAAGACGCTTGGCAGATCAAGTAACAAGAGATGCCTAAATGTTATTGTAATTTCACATGAAGCTTCACATGAAGATGCAATCATCCTGATTCGGAAGACTGTTGTGTTTAAGAGGATGACAACCCTTCTTATTATTGTCTATGTAATTCACCAAAAATTGCCACTTACAGCTGCTAAGAGCTGGACGTTTCATCTCCAAGCTTCCTCTGGTCTTTGCTACTCATCCCATTTCTACTTCCTCCAAAAGTGCCACCACTTCATTAACCTTGCCAGGCATGAGATAAGAGAGGCAGTGCATCAAAGCTGCCTGCACACAGAGAACAGAGCCCTGCATGTCTCCGCTACACAGGCGGATGCACAGTCCACATATCCAACATGCAGGAAAAAAAAACCTTTTGTGTTCCTGTCATTCAGAAATGCTTTTTTATTTCCAAGTGTGTGTGTGCATGTGACATAATTATGTCTTAAATTCCACTCAGGCTGAGGCTGTGCCAGAAGTTTAAGAAGAATGCAAAATAATTTGTCTTGGTCAGACTTTTCATTAGCTCCCAGAATGTCTCATTGCACATGCAATAGAGGGTTCAGGTACACAGCACTGTCATATCTCTGGCCTATACACTTAAAGAAAAGAACAATGAAAAAACTCAAGAAAAGCATCAAAGCTAACTTCTGTCGATGAGTAACAGCTCCTGACTTCCTGAAAGCATGACAGTAAACGGAAAGGAAATGTATTAACGGAGTCACAATATTGTTTTACTTGCACCACATAGAAATCTCTCTGGTGCATTTAATCCCTCTAACCACAGTTTCTCAGAAAGGAGGATATAAATTATTTTCCTTTGGTGGAAACGGCAAATCCCTGTCTGGATTCTGTTAAAAGGCTTAAAATGTCACTAAATGCCAAGCCTGAGACTCCTGCTAACACGTAGGTCTTTAAGACAAGATGTTAAAGCGTTGAAAGTTACCTGAAATTGATGAGGTTAATATTCTTATCGCTCACTGAGGCTTCTGAGAGAGTGGATATTGAAAATAGCCAGGTAACCCTTCATATTAGAGGCTATCGCCTGGATTAGCAGCATAAACACCAATTACACATTTCATTGTTTATTGTCAGTATTTTAGAAAACATGGCACCGGGTATATATTAATAGGATTGGGATGATGAGCAGGGTATTTTCCGCAGTATAGTATCATTACAAGTATGCTTTTCAGCAAAGACGGCAAGAAAATACGCTTAAAAATAAGGTAAAAATGCTGTAAATGAGTCATTTACCATGAATATCCTCCTGTTTCCTTTTACTGCCATATGAAATTTCAAACCACATTATAAAAGCTAGGAAGGCCTGTCACTAAAATTTTAAATAGAGGACAAAAGGGCCACTGAGCAAGTAGGGGTTTTTAGACAGCATTTGAGTTCTCTGCCAATGTGAATCAGAGGTAAAATACAGCGCATTAAGTCGACCTCTGAAGCAGCACAGAGGAGGGTAGAGTGAGACATTCTGCTATCTATTAAGACTTGCCTTATGTATATATTGTGTTTTGAAGGAATTTTACTGATCCACAAAACCAGCAGGAAAGGATCAGAGTGAGTCCCTAAGACCATGTGGTAAGCAACTGCAGAGCAGAATCTCTGGCAAGTTGAAAGTTGCTGTGCCGTTAAGGAGAAAGTCTGGCAGAATCCTGCATGCCCGCTGATAACATGGTTGGATTAAGGATGTTTAAGGGAAGTGAAAATTATTCATTTGAGATGGATGAAAGCTGCACTTGTCAAGTCTACCAGTCATGCACTTTATACGTTTCATTTCCACTAGCCAGCATGCATAATTTCCCCTGAATGCAAATTTCTACACACTGAAAATTGTGAGCATATTTACAGCATTCCCTTAACACGTTCTCTGACACAGAAAATGGATAATCTCCACTGAACAGAGAACAAAACAATGCAATTTTGTTTTGCAGAGGTGTGAGAATCTAATTTTGTGCAGGAAGATAAACTCACAGGAATCGCAAACAATAGGTTTTCATTTAAAAATCCTACCTGAAACAAAAAGACAATGACATCCATGTAATTTCAGCAAATGTACAACTACCTATACAGCGCATTAGTAATTGAAAAGGCACAAATATTACTCTAGGAGCAATACCAAGTATTGTGTACAGTATATCTCCGTCTATACAAATATTATGATCTCTCTGATGAGAATAAAATCTACAGCCTCAATGGCCAATAAATTAGAAGCACACTTCTCATTTACTCATCAGAGCTAATGAGCCTGATAAAATTACCTCGGTGATCATAATTACAGGCTAGTGGCAGAGTCTTTGGCAGGAGCAGAAATAAGACAGGCCCCCACCCCCACAATTTAGATTGTATACTGCCTTTTAGCAACACAATGCTAAACAAGCTCCTGTGCACAGGCAAAAACTATGTAACTTATCAGTTATTTTGAATCCTGAAAATGCACCATTTTAAAAAATAGGAGCCAAACAGCCTTACAGTTTCCACCTTTCTGTCAGAGCAGTTCAAACTGATTTTACCACCCTTTCATAAAGATTAAGCACTTCATGGGTAATGGCATATTTTAATGAACGATGGCAGCCTGGACGCAAGAGCTCACCTCAGAGGATTCCATTTCATCACACATTCACAGGATGAATTGTTTTACTTATGAATATTAATGTCCCTCTAATTTGAGGCTGTTGTTAATGCTTGTCGCTAGGAGCTCGGCAAATCAGGTCCCATTCCTGTTAAAACCCATGTATTAGACACCCCCTGACACTAAGCCCTCGCCTTTGATTCTTAATTGCAGAAGTGCAAGCATTTGCAGTAGATGGGGCGCAAAGCTTTAATTAACTCTAATATCACACATTCAGTCTCGACTGTCACCCACATCACGCATGGCATTTTGTCCCAATATCAACCCCAACTCTGCTCAGCTAGAAAGATTGTGTTCCAACTTCATGATCACGATTTCATGCATCTCAACATGAGGAATGCATCATTTAGAAGAGGTTGGAATAATACTGACGCTACCAAATTCTTAATACAGTCTCTTAAAAGCTTAAAAAAAGAAAAGCACACTGATGAAGCTCTGATTACTGCACAGCTTTAATGCAAAGAGGAGTTTTTGCTCTCACTCGAGGCGATGGATGTCTGATCTGGGCGGTCACTCATGCAATCACTGGTGAATCTTGCAGAAAGCGATTGAATGCAATGTAAATACAGAGATGTGTGCAAAGAAAGTTGCACACATCTCAGAAAGTCGAGTAAATAATTCAGCCTCTCATACGCACTAATCTTTCAAGGATTTATTAAAACAGATTTAAAATTTTTGTAATACTATAGAGAATAAGTACATATACCATTCAATAACACTTCCAAGATTTAACATTACAGTACTTTCCTCAAACACTGAAAAGCCATTTTCACACATGAGCGACTCCACACGTCGTCTGAGCATTTTAATAGCTCAGGTATGGAGGAATTTTGATGCAGATATTAGTAAAGAGTAACGTTTAATTAAACCAGGTTTGAAGATAAAGAGCTCAATACAACCTATAGTTTATAAGCCTCCCCAGCCATAAGCTACTGCTCTACCTAATCCTCTTTCACATAACATTATTGCATCAGCACAGCTGAACATTTTTGCAGCATTTATAAAATTAGCAAAGAAATTAACTGTCTGCACTGTGGCAAATTGGATTTTCAAGTTTGTGCCTTGTGATACAGCATACCCAGGCTGCCACCTACAGTACAGAGAGAGGGAGGAGCGGCAGCCTGCAGCCGCTCAACATGTGTGGCTCCTTTTCACTTCACAGCCACTCGCACCAATTGTCAGGACCCCCTCGAGTATCTGTGCTGCAATGTTATTTATATTCATTAAATATTTTTACATTTGGATTAAGATTGTTTTTAAAAATAATTCAGAGGGTGTGTTATATAGTTTGCAGTTTTTTTTCCCTCAGAAATACATTATTAAAAAAAAAGATCATTGTAAAGCTTAGTGAAAACCTAAAAACAACCCATAAGAGATCCACAAACTGGGACTTTTCTTTTGACTCAAGTGTTTTTGCAAAAAAAGATGTTCTGTCCCTTTTTTAAGACAGTAAAATAGGTGTGTGTGTGTGTGTGTGTATGCGTGGTGGAGGTGGGAGGGGGCAGTGAGGGGAAAAAAAAAAAATCTGAACAAAATTTCTAACTCAATAAACCAACTGAAGGCGAATCTAACCAAAATATCTTAATTTTGTGAACCTCTCCTTTCCGATAAGACATCTCATTTTGCTTTCTCACACACACACACACACACACACACAAATATAAATTACATTGTTAAAGCAGCATCTTTTCAGAGTCACTCGTCCCGTCTTTTACCTCTTCGTCTGAACAGTTTTGAGATGGAGGATCTCCGTTTACTTTTGGCTTTCTTCACTCCTGTTCAACAAAAATTAAAATATGTTCAAATAACCTAAGAAAAAAAAAAGTGTGTTAAATCTCATCCTCACCAAGATTTTGCATCATCTTATTCAGCTGCTGGTCCTCTTCTACCTCCCTGAAGACAACAATTTTGTTTTCATTGATCCTTTTTGGAATATTTACATTAATTGATGCATTTTTTGCAAATTATTTCAGCAATTCACTTTGTAATGCCTATATGCTAAATCCAAAATGAGCCATTACCTCAGTCTGTCCATATCAAGACCCTCCACAATCGCATTTCTGCCATCCACAATCTCCATCAGTTGCTGGAGCAGTTTCTTCTCATGCCGTCGCTCTTCTCTGGACTTTAAATGATCTGTGAAAAGAAGAAAAAAAAAGGATGGTAAAATTACACCTTGCAAGGAGTTTGCATGGCTGTTCAGTGTGCCTCAGTTATAAACCTGGCTTATCCAAAAGACTGCGAAGTTCCCCCTCCACTCCCGGCTGTTGCTGCTCTAGCTCCTGCGTCCTGGCACTGAGAAACATTTTCATGAACACCATCCAAAAGCAGAGATTATATATATATATATATATATCCAATACTTACATGTATACAAGCTCCGATTCATTCCTGATGTACATTTGCTTCAGTTTAATAAGGTTAAACCAGTCAACCATCAGTGGATCCATCAATAGGTCCTCTTTTTTCTCTGAAAGCAAGTTGATACAGACATACTGGAGGTGACGTGGTGTTATCCCATGTGTGCAGCTGTGCAACATGTCACCAAATGAGCTATTTATTTACAGTATTAAAACAAATGGGACTCCTGTAAAGGCTTCAAAAAGTTTGGCCATTAACTATCTTACTCTGTTCTGAATGTAAAATTACTTGAGATTTTAAACAAAAAAGCAGTTTTTTTTTTTTATCATTTACTCGTGCCGAACTGATTTCTTTAAAGAAGCTACAAAGATAACCTCATGAGTCACTGTATTCCTAGTAATCAGGAGAAACAAATTTGGTACAAACATTGGTTAATTTTATTGCAGATTTCTAATGAAGAAAAAAAAAAAAAGGATACATTAAGTAAAACCCGTTTTTAAAATCCCATTAAACAAGAAGGAGCATAAATAAATAAGCCATAGAAATATTGACTTAATTTATGATAAATTTAGCTCTTATTTAGAAAAATGCAGTTTTGAATTGCAGCCTGGTAACAAAAAGACATTTAAGCTGCAGTTATCTAATGAATATTTGATTTAAAGTACAACTGTTTGACTTAAATTTAATAGTTTTCCACTTCCAAATTAGTTCAAGTTCACAACTTAAATCCTTTCAGGGTGGTTTGAACAAAGCCTGACAAGGTATAAAAAAATAAAAACATTAACCCTAAAGCAGTTTCATGTATGTGCTATTCCTTCCTTATGTCTTCTTTATTTACACTTGTCAAAAAGATCTGAAGTTCCAAGTGTGACATTTCCATTATAAAACAAAAACATGCTGCTGTGAAATCTTTACGTGCAGTAAGAGGTGCTCTATATGCAACACACACACACACA
>JBAMIG010000022.1:14604008-14642655 GCA_037177335.1 Kiunga ballochi
TAAAAAGGCCAAGACCCCAAATGGGAAAACTTGTAAAATTCAAAAAAAAAAAAAAAAAAAAATGAGCAATTTTACCCTTAGGTGTTCTTTAAAAAAAAAAAAAAAAAAAAAAAAAAAAAAAAAGCAGAATTTTGTTTTTAAATTTTGATAAATGACAGCAGAAATGCATATGACTAGAGGTTGTGTGCACTTTATATCAAATTATGGCCTAGCATAAAAAAAAGAAAAAATTTAAAGGGGGGGGTATACTTTTTTTTTTTTTTTATAAACACAAGTCATGTTGACCTTGAGCGAAGCAATCAGAACCCTTACTCCCACTACCTCAAAGGGGAAATATCTGTGAGCTAGCTGTGCATCCAATCACACTTGATAGCAGAAGCTGTAATAGAAGTAGAAGATAATTCTTTTCACACACACACACACACACACACACACACACACAGGTGAGTGGAAGTGGGAGGTAACAGGACAACCCAGCAGAGAAATTCAGAAGTTCACAAAAATGTTAAAATAATGACTTGATTAGAATTTCCTGAAAGAAAAAATGGAGCCACTTTAACTTCAGAATAAACCTCGGGACAATTTGCTTATGAATTTGAAGCTTTATGGCATTAGAAAGAATTTGAAAAAAGTAAAACTGCTTTCAAAAAACACTGCTATAGACCTGCAAGATCATTCATGATGAATGTATTTCTTCACTGCATGAGGGAAAGACAGTAGCAGCATCATGCATAAGTCCAAGCATAGACTGTATGAGTCCAACACAGCCAAATAAATCTGTTTAATATTTGAAAATGGTTTAAAGTGAGTTGTTCATTTGTGAGATGCCTTTAACTGACAACTTGCATTTAATGGTCCAAGCAAGCAAAGAAGGATGAAGAAAAAGGATAGTGAGCTGTAGGAGAAGAGTAACATGAAAACCATACCCTCCTCACATCTGCGGAGCTTCTTTTCAAGCTCAACACCCTTCTTCTCCAGCTGAGCCAAGTTTACCTCAATATCAGTCAGTTCTTTTTCAATCTGCTCTGCTGGGATATGATAAGACTTCATCTGAAATCACACAAAATCAAACTTAATTCACAATAGAGTTTATTCTTTTAACCCTGGAAAAAATAATATCTGATTTTGGCCATTTAATGTAAAGGTGATCTTTAATGAAAGCATATTTGCAGAGCTGTTAATTAATCTCTTAAGAGACTTAATGGAGGGAACTTACAGAGGGTGACCTCATTTCAGTCCTGAAGGCGTTGGTGGGTGACAAATACTTTCCCTTTTTAGCAGCTAAGAGGTAGATAAAATAGGATTAGATAGTTCTTTCATGGCAGTTTAGAAGAAAAAAAAAAAAAAGCATTGTCACATCTGACTTCACCTGATAAAATTCTCAGTTCGAGAACAGAAAATGAAATCAAATGCACAACTGATGTATCTTACATGGCTCCGATGACCAGATTATTAATCTGGTCCATGCACCCTGCAACCAGAGAATAACCAACCTGAAGGATTTCCAGGAATAGCTGGAGCAGTCGATGAAGAGTTAATAGATTCCCCAGCTGGTGGTCTGGGTGGGGATTTTGCAGGGAAGCAGCTTCTGTGTTTAAAGCCTGAAATAAAGACAGGAGGATTTGCATGCTGTAGATCAGAAGTTCAGCTGTAAAACTGATGCATGTAAACATTTACAGCTCCAGTCATCACCCCCAAAATCAATTTAACTTTCCCCGAAGCACTGCTGGGAAGTTTACACTAGAAATAAGTTGAATGAGCCAACCCTATTAATAAATTACCATAGCCGCATATTTGTGAGACCCCCTCCAGATTAACGAGTCATTAGTCTCATACATAGCTTAACTTGGTAAAACTTGACCATGCCAATAAATAACAATTTGGTCCAGTCAGTAATGCCAATTTATTTTTATTCTACTCACTTGACAGTATAATACAGTCAGTCATTTTTCTTCTGTAGACAGCATTTTTTTTTAAATAAAAAAAAAAAAAGCAGCTTTATTTTTACCTCAATCCTTTACTCTGATGTACCTTTGAGACAAAAACTCCCAGCAAATCATAAATCATTTTCATATCCAACATTTCCTTATTCAAATCTACTACAAAAGCAGACAAGCATCTCACCAAGGCTTTCAGATTTCTGGGGATTGTCTTCTTTTAAGCATACAGCATCAAATGGAGCAATGCCAACTACTGGTAGTGCAGGTGATGGAGCTGAGAGATGCCTCGTACTAATGGAGACGTCGCATAGAGTTGTAGTCAGAAAACCAGCTGCATTTTGCAGCGAATTGGTTTCAGGTTCCCCAGGTCTGTGAAAAATCACTTGATCAATGCAGGAAATACATTTTGTGCATTGGCAAAAACAGGTTGGTTTAAAAGGGTGGAAATGTAGAATAAAGACTGCCTTACCTTATAAACTTATGTTAAAGGGAAAAGGAAAGTGATTGAGGATTCATCAGCATTGATTAGAATACAAAGAGGCAAATAAATCTAATGTTAGATAGAAATGAGGGTTAAGCTTGGCACTCCTTGGGGCTTGTTAAGATGGGAGACAGAGTTGGTGGTTGAACTCTGAGCCAGTCAACAATAACAGGAATGGAGGAAACACGAAGAGCCTGTATTCTGGAGGGTGAATAAGCTGAGAGGTCAGGCATGCAAGAAGCTAAATATTTCAATTCATTTTAAGTTAACATGCAAGGTCACAGTCACTTCAAGCAAAGTCAGCCATTTAGTTTTATAAATAAGTTAAATATATGGGTAAACTTACCTCCGCTCTAGTCCTGCGGTGACAGGTGTGAAATTTGTTTGCCATTCGTGGTAGACTGGATCTGCTGAAAAGAAAAAAAAAAAAAACCATGATAACATTTCATTTAAAAGCAGAAATGTCCTATAGAGGCTCACATAAAATCACTTGAAAAATTTAAATTGCAGGAATCAGAGAAACAAGGATTTAGAGGCATTTAATGGTGAAGTTGCAGGTTAGATAACTTTACCATATTCTCTGCATCTAAAAGTAACGGAAACCTACTAGTTACTGTAAGAGCCATTTTCTGGATAGTTATTAAATTTGCCCTTAAGTGAGGCTCGGATTGATGGCACCATATAGGAAGGAAATACATACCAGGTAACAGGTGTTTTTAACCGCTTTGCTATATTCACTATCAGTACCTGGTTCTCTGCATTTTGTGAATATAGAAATAACCTTAAGATGGATTATTGTAAAAGTAAGACAACATGACAAACAAGCAATAAATATACCAAGTAAGGTTCAGAAAATGGACAGATTCCTTATACAAAACAAAAAAAAAGTGATGTGGAATGCATGTCAAGGCTAGTGCAAGCAATCCCTCTGTAGCTTTAGACATTTCAGTTACAATGTATTAACAAAAAACCTCTAAAGCTAGTTTCTCAACTATGGTTAATTATAAACCAGCATTTGTATTTAAAAAAAAAATGGCCATTTACAGGAGATTAAGATCCTCTGTAAATCTTCCATCCACCCATTATCTAAAAAAAGTTGCAGGAACCTATCCCAGCAATGATTGGGTGAGAGGTGGGGTACAGACTGGAGAGGTCGCTAGTCCATTACATAGCCAACACATTGATTAAAATAGTCCTCAGGACCGTGTCAATTAACCAAACATGAATGTTTTTGGGAGGATGACTGATTTTCAGAGAACCCATGCCAACATGGGGAGGGATTCAATACTTGGAATATTTTTACTATACAAAATCATTTTAAAGCCACTGACATGCATATTGCAGCTTATGACAATGAGACAAGCAAGAATGGTTAGTTGCTTACGTTAGAAGCATTTTCAGCCTTTTAGCATGTTGCTATAGTGACCGAACGTCTTTACGTTCATTGCAAATAAAACTGAATCCATGTTTTAATCTGGGATATTCCTGGCCTGTATGAAGTTAATGTCAGCTCAGTTCATTTCCAGGTTTAGAATATTTCAGTGCTAGAAACGCATCCATAATGATACCAGTCACAATAATTGTGTGTCTATCACCAAACCCACTGATAACCTTTCATGCACATCCATCCCAGGGGAATGAATGCTCTATAGAAGTTCATTAGTGTGACACAGAAATTAAAATGTCAGCTAACAGCACACTAGATGCACAGGCTGTTTAAATTGGGGCAAAAATGACAAAAGTGCTTTGTTTTCTGGGAATGTGTGAGGCAGACAGGGAGAATAAGGGGGGCTGTGGGTGAAAGTTGGCTTGGTGTCAAATAGTGGATGAAGAGCAAGTTAAAAATGAATTTCAGAGCTTGCCTTTGGCAGTTTTGTGTATAGTTGTTGGCCTGGTGTTGTCTTTATTGATGATTTTCAGACGTGGCAGTTCCTTATCGTTTGTCTGGCTGGTGGTGAGCTGTCCTGTGCAGAGTCCTGCTAGGCTTTGGCTGTACTCGTCCTTTCTCAAACCAGGCATGTCAGTAGAACTTGGCTCGTAACAAAACCTGCATAGAAAGTAATCACCTATCAGCCTCATAACCACACAGTCGGTTTTCATGGCTGCAGGTTGTTTCAAAGCCACAACACTCACCGTCTTTCTGCAGATTGGATGGTGAACAGGCGTTTGTTATTATTGTTGCGGTTTTCCTCTGCTAGTTTCTTTCCAATCATCAACCTGCTTCTGTTCTTATCGTCATCGGGGATGATCAGGAGCTGTGAGTTTCCAAAGGGCCCTCCAGGTTTCCTGGTACCCGGTGGATTTTCTGCAACTTGTGGTGTAGCCTGGAAGAACTTCTGCCGGGCTGCCTGCGTCTTCTGAGCCGAACTCGTCCAGGATTGGGAAGGTGGAGCAGGAACGTTCAGCTTCAGATCAACATTAAGCGGAGCCGTCAGCACTGAAGGACGTGGTGCAAGCTGGGTCTGGACAACATTTGGTCGTGCAGATGGACTAATGAGCCCTTTTTGGATTTCAACATCAGAAGAAGTAGTTTTGGAGTTTTTCTGGTGGGTTTTACAGACAAACGTGTCTGGACTCTTGCCAGGTTTGTAACCTCCTGCATGAAGCACACTGGAGCACTCACTGCATCTAGTGGAAGCACATTAGAATCAGATTACTAATAGAGTACACCTAAATATATAAAGAAATGTTCAAATTCTTTACTTGAAACAACTTCTGTGATAAAGCTTGCCATCCACAAAATGCCGTTGCACCAGATGAACATGGCTCTTGCATGAAACACACTTGCTATTAAGAGTCCCATTTTTATTGGCATTGTCTGTCAAAATCACTTTCTGTGGAATAAAAACATGGAGGAAATGTTCAGATTTAAGAAGGAAAAAAAAAACAAAAAACTTTTGTAAGCAAAGCCATAATTTTCACTCCCTGATGATGTATTTTTAGACTACCACAAACCTGAGCAGCAGCTCTGGACAACTTGGGTGAGTTGTGAGACGTGATGGTGGAAGGAGAATAGTTTTCAATGCCCGTGTTAGACACAAAGCTTTTGGCAACCACTGGAAGATTTTTCTTCTCCGATGGCTCCTCCTTGGAGCCCTCTGCTGGTCTTTTCACACCTCCCACTGAGGACAAGTAAAACACCAGTATTATAAAGACACAGCGATACAAGAACATTAAGCCTCCTTTTCCTTAAATAAATATACAAAGTAGCTCTGAAAAGAAGAAGTGGGAGGTTGAATGACATATCTCTGAGGTATACACACACACTCACTTGGAGGCCTTCCTTTAAAGTAGTTGTAGTACTGGGAGACATAAGTGAGAATACTTAGCCTGTCGGGGACCCTTAAAGCCACCATATCTTCAGCATCTAACAAAGCTGGGATGCCCAACTTCTCTTCAGCAATCTGAAAAGCCTTGAAAAGAAGAAATAAAAATGAACAGCCCTGCTAAAAATGACAACTTCAAGTCTGTGCCAAAAAAAATAAAATAAATAAAACAAAACAGCACTGACTTTTGAAAGCATTTAGATGCTTAAACATGCAGTTCTTTTTAACCTGGCAAGCAGACTACAATTACAGCATGTGTAAAAATGTCAGACAAAGACATTCACTTTAAATAGACTGGGAGTGTTCTGCAGCAGTTCAGAGGTCTGTATAATGAATAGACTTCCTGTAAGCTTGAGAGGATAAGAAAGAGGATGGAGGGAGCTGGATATCGGGGCATTGTTTAGGATCAGCTTGGACAAGCCTATTAAATTTAAAAGAGATGCCTTATGAATACACTATGGTGTTTAAAAAAAAATAGAGCAAAGAAGCTGGTTTGGTCACAAAGATGCACATTTTCAACTCAGAAAATAACCTCCTGTTAGAAACATGATACCATTCATGAAATATAGAAGGGTGTGAATTACTAGATTCTCATATTTCAGCACAGGGAGCAACTTCAATACTCACTCTAAACTAACACCTGATCAAACATGCCACTCTGGCCCCGAATCGGTTACTCTTTTGTGGCATTCAAATAGTGTACATCAGCAATGTGCTCAAGTGAGCCATCGCCATATGGATCGAGTGGCAGATGACGGCAAGCCTCATTCAAAATGAAAAGGTTGAAGAGCCTCTCCCCTGAGCTCAGGTTTGTTGCAGACACTGTCAGGAGCATCAGAGGCAACAAGGAAGTCATACATACAGTAGCACTGCTGAGGCCTTAACCCTCACAGGAAGCTATATGATGGTAGAAAAATCAAATGGAGGCACTCCACCCATGCTGCTCATGTCATGCAGAGGTTAGATAAATAGAGTGAAGGACCAGAGGAAGGTAAAAAAAAAAAAAAAAAAAAAAATCAACTTGGTTGTGGCAGAAATTCTGTTTAAGCTGTTAAACACAGAAAAATGTCTCAAAGTAAAACAGTTTCACAAATACTAGGATAAAAACACTATACAAATACAGGTTAATTCATTTTTTTCTTAGGCCTATACAAAAATATTTTCCAGCTCATAATCTACTTTTGTAGGAGGAAAAAAAAAAGGTTAAACAACTTGTCATCTTACCAGTTTGTTGTTCTTAAACACATCCTCCTTTTGGAGTGAGTCAAAGTCTCTGGAAAAAAACACCAACACAATAAGTGTTCATCCATTTATTCACACCTTTAACTAAAAAAAAAAAAAAAAAAAAAAAAAAACAGTTAAATACTCACATCAGGTCCGGTCTGTATTTGTGTATGAGCGCACAGAAAGCTAGTCCGTTCCTGAATGAAGTGGTCATGTTGATGATGGCAACATCTCTGTACCCCTCACACTGCAGTTTGCACCACAGCTCCAACGCCTTGATGGCAGCCATGCTCACAAAGTGCGCAACAGCCAGAGAGGTCTGAACGCAGCGGAGGAGTCAGAGGAAAGAGGCACAAACAAAGTGTTTCTATCCGGGATTTGGCCGTGAACCACCGCCGGCTGCAGCTGCGTCCTGTTTCCTCCTGCTACGGGAATGTCTGCTGGCTCTGCTGGACGCGTTACGGCTGCTCCTGATGAGGATGATGATGGTGATGGTGTTGGTGGTGTGGTGTGGTGTGTATTTCTCAGCTCATTACACTAATTGAGACCGAGTGGTGATTTGTCATTCATGACGTTTGAATATAACTTGTCCAAAAGAGTAGAAAATGAATCATTTATGCGCTTTTTTAATGTTCTGCTGCATGAGAAAAATGAAATTATTCCAAGTACCAAACAGAATAAAGCTGAGCTGAGGGATTTTCTGACAGTTTGGATGGATGTTTAGAGTAGTTTGCCTTTATTTCTGTGCAGGCAAACTCAGACTTTAAGAGAACAAAACACTTTCTTTCAAATTTGTTTGTTGATAAGTTCTTCTTGTAGTTCATTAATTCCATTCAATTCAACTTTATTTGTATAGCACCACTTTACAAATGTTTTCTAAGGGTACTTCTCAGACTTCAGTTTGAGCCAATTCATAAAAAAATAGCCTACTTAAGAGAAACTAAAGGTTGCATTTAATCTTGACTGATCCCCAGTCTGATCATGCATGAGGCGACAGTGGGAAGGAAAGAATGACAGAAGGATCTGTTTGAATATCATCTGCAGACACAATCTGTAACTAACATCTCCTTAAAGGCAGAAGAGGGATAACAGATAACTCATTCAATGCTTCATAATCTTCCAGGCTCCAACTTAGAAGTAATACGCTGCATGATTTCTGGAGAATAAAGCAGTGAAGTTGTGATATGCGAGTCAGCATCTAAGTGAGAATGCTTAATTCCATCTGTGGCATTCACTTGGCTTCATTGTGGACTAATTGAGGGCAACTATCATCATACAGAGTCTGACACAAATATTTTACTGCTCACAAAATCTTAGAAAAATTTGATTTCTCAGGCAAATTTTGTATAAGAACGTTATTCCACCTTAAGTGGAAACTAAGTAGTTTAGTGTACTTCCTGACTCATTCTGAAATATGAAATGTGACCCACTGACCTCACCGTATGAGGTTAAACCTCTGACACAGTGAGTGTAATTAGGGTGAGAGCAGAGCTGAAATTGGGTCTCTGAAACATAAGCAAGCGACTCTGACCCTCAGAAGGGCTTACAAATACCATTCAATTGTTTATTGTCACACGCTCAGAAAATGTCAGCAGAGCCAGATTGTTTTAAAAAACAACAATATGGCTGATCTTATCCCTATTAAATTTTATTTCTTAAAAAATGAAGCAGCATTTCGCCTTAGCCAAACTTTGCCATTTCCTCTGTCTGAGGGGACATTGTTACGCCCAGAAGGGGGCGCTGTCACTCTGCAATGTAGAAACTTCAACCAGTACTGAGCCAGAACACAAACCATTACAATTATAGTCTTCCTTTTCTCTAATAGCTCATAATTACTCTTGTACAAAATTTAATTTGTAGTGCTTAGACAATTACACTTGGATTTGGGATTCACAAGTGTGTGTGTCTGTGCGTGTGGGTGTGTGTGTATTTAAGTTTAACATTTTAAAAGAATCAATGATTCAGTGTTGCATCATTCAGAATGTTTTTGTGCTTTAAGACCACACATTCTGGATAGCAATTGTGTGTTTGTGTGTGCTGGTCCAAAACTAGATCAAGGATGTTTAAAAAAAAGCTGCTGCTAAAGATACAGAAGCTCTTCTGAATATCAGTTTTAATAATTACCAGTCTTGTTTATAACTGAATTCTTTACATTTACAACATTAAATGCAATTTGTGCTATTAATAATGATGAAAATCAAGTATCAGTAAATTAAAACTGATGAATGAAGCTGCAAAAGAACACAGTTGTCATTTTGCATCTGCAGTCGGGCCAGTTCACATGATTTCATTTTTCAGTTATTTCCATTGTTTCCTGTTAGGACGTGTGGCTGCACGCAGACATCCTGGCTGAGTGTGATTGTAACCCAAGAGGTCGGGGACCATTAGCAAAATCATTGAGAAATGACTTAACTGTATCCTATTTTAGCTGCACCCCAGAGTTGTCAGCATTTGTCATTTGTCAGCGTTATCTGATGGAACCCCATGCAGAAAGCATGCTCCATTCAGGCAATGGAGATAACATCAGTCACGTTTAAGGTGCACTGAAAACCGTGTTGAATTATACAAGCAATGTGTGACCACAAAAAAGTTTTGTCAGGAAGATAAATCTTAAGAAAAGATTAGGATAAATGACGTTGATACTGATTGGCTGTTTCTTTTTCCATTTTTATGTAGAAAATCATACAGAGAATATGGAAACAGAAGTAAAAACCAGGGGATAAAACTCCTCACCTCTATAAAATTACTGCATGTTAATGGAATCTGCATTTTGTTCTTTTATCTGTACAAACAGGAAAAAGGAACACGCTCAGTCACTGTGTATGGCATCAGTTTCCTGTGTTTGTGACTGTAAGTCACCTCCTGACATGTTTACGGTGCTGTGGATCTCGGCTTCATGCTCTCTGGCTTTTGCCCTCAGCGTGGCGATGCTGCTGGAGCGGAGCTCCTCTGAGCTTGGCCCCTCCAGCCTCTCCCACTTCCCCAACCTCCGGGTCAGGGGTGGCTTGCACACACTCAGTGCAGAAGTAGGAGTACGTATCGATGGATCGCTTTCTTCTTCCTGTCGTCTCTCCCAGTGCTCACCATCAGAACTTTCTGTCTGTTTTAAACTCTCGCTCACTTTCTCTGAAGCCTCATTGTTGTCTCTTTTCACGTGAGGTCGAGCAATCTGGCCCTGGAGTTTCAGCTGCCGCCTCATCTTAGCTCGACGGTTTTGAAACCAAACCTTGAAATAAATGAAAGAAATTTCAAACATGTCATACATGCAGGATGAGGGAAAAGTGGTTGTTTGTTTAAGCATGCATATTGTTTGTATGTATGGGGGGTGTACATATATTCTTTATAAGGATATAAACAGGTTTACATTTAGTTTGGATATCTGTCAAAAGCAGACACCCAAAATGCCTTAAAGGCTTTGTTTCTTTTTATTTATTTCAAAGAAAAAAAAAAATTTTTTAAATCATATTTTAGATTTTTGGGTCTTTTTTTTTTTATTTGTACGTTACGGCAAAATATTTGTGCAGAAAAAAATAACAATAAAACAGGTATAAATAATATGGAAACAAATAACTTCCATATGAAATTTGATAGTTTAATAATTTTTTAATTTAAATAAATGTTACTAAAAATTGCATTGGTTATTTCATCGGAACAAATTAAAACGGAGGCAGATACTGGTGAAAAAGTCTCATTGAAAGCACAATCGCACTTCCCCAGTTGATTACTTGTATCAAAACAAATGTTTTGATTTACTTTAAGAGTTGTTTGGTCAATTTTGCACTAGTTTTCATCAAATAAAGGTTGACATGTATAAGTGAATTTTTCCACCAGCCTGCAACATGCACGTAAGCAGAATGGTAAAAAAAATAATAATAATGCACCAGAAAATACTGATTTGACCTGAATTTTCTCACCTTACAGAAAAAGTATTTTTTTCCAAAGGAGGTAATTGGATGCATAATAAGGTCAAATTTATCAGTGATGTATTATACTGAGACAAGCTTGGAAAACCTCTATTCTGTTTTATGACATAGTAAAAGAAACTCCTTTTTTAAACACGAAACATGGCAAACGATAATCTGACTCCATCAGAAACACATTTAAATGTTTGGTTGATGTAGACGAGACAACGTAGCAGATAAGATCCATTCATATAGTGTCTAGAAAATTAACACAAATATGGACACAGCAGTTCCAGTAGAAGTTCAATGGGCCATTTACCTGAACTCTGGCCTCGATCAGATCCAGTCTGAGGGCCAGGGCTTCCCTCATGAAGATATCTGGATAATGTGTTGTCTCGAATGCTTTTTCAAGCTCCTCCAGCTGCCAGCTGCTGTAGTTGGCTCGTGCCCGCCGCTGCTTCACTGGCCTCTGTTCATCTGGAAAGCCCAGCACAAGCTCCAATTAGACAATCGCCAACGGGTGACAAGGAACTAATGGGTCTTGATGGGGTAATTAGCACAGCAGTCATTAGACCCATTTTAACACGGCTTGATAATTGATTGTTAGTTACGAGCTGTTAGTCAGTCTTTTGTAAACATTTGCACTGCAATCAGATGGTGATCACAGACTGTCTTAAAAGCTGAGAGTGCCACTTTGGCTGAGCTCTGTTTGAACAAGTATCATATAATCAGTCATGTTTTGGCCAAAGTTGCTGGTGCTTGGACTCACCTATGCTCTCTGTGAGTGGTCCAATCCCAGCTACCTGTGTGGCCAAGAGCAGAGCTTCCTTGCATGGGTCTGGCTGCAGATAATTTCTCAGGGATTCGTAGTTGATAAAAGGTCCTGGGATCAGAATCTGTGGTTGAGAGCCAAGTCTGGTTGGGAATGCAGGAAAAAAGTGAGCTGCAGGTGAATGAAAAACTGCAGGAAGAAGAGTGGAAACCAGTTGCCCTGGGCTAAACATGTCCACGTTCCTAAAGTCCAATATTTAGTGTTGATTTGCTGAGGTGTTTGAGGAGATGCTGGTAGAATGATAAGCCACCAAAGATCCAGAGTGAGAAACAGGAGGAGAGAAGTACACTGCTAACATGCATCCATCTGGCAGCTGGAGCTGCTCAGTACAGGTAAAGGTGTTTCCTGACAAGCAGGGGTTAGACCTAAGTGATGGAGGTGGTCTTACTTTAGTTTCCCCCTCCTCTTCTGGTCACATGACATCCATACAGATATATTCTTGCAACATAAACCTTTCTGTTCTTTTCTTCTTGACTGGAAAAAGTTGCAACATCTTTGGCTCATGAAATTTTACCGAATGGGACAAATGATGACTTACAAATCTAAATTCTCACCTGACCAGTTTCACAATTATAGCAAGAACGAATCACTGGAAAGAGTCACTCGGTTCTGTGGAAAGAAAGTAAAGCCAGAGACCACAGACCCTGAGCAACAGGTCTTAGAGGTATTTGCTGTTTCCAATCCCTGCTAATAACCTCATGTTTGCTGTATTTTTTAACTGATGTAATATTTTATTTTATCCATCAATGTAGCACCAAAACGCACATTCTGTTACATAAAGCAATTCCAGTAATGCAATATTATAAATGTGGTTTAATAAAAGTCTGTGAAAACTACACACACTTTGCATGTTATGCAATCTGACCTTTATTTTTCAGTCTTGTTTACATTTTCACAATTTCTTACTGTTGTTTTTGTACCATTAAGAACCAGATACTCTCCAAACATTCATCTAATAATCAGTAGGCGTTGAGAAGTATCAACGTTCCCACAGGAATGGCTTGTGAAGTGTCACCTGCTTGCTTGTGTCTCTAATAAAAACAGTTAATTGTCTAAAAGAAGTGAAAGCCGTTATACGTCGCTCTTTCATATTCAGCTTGAGAAGTACTAACGTCATGGCAACGAGGGTTAAGTCTCCAAAACGTGTCATTGCCACAACCACTCCATAAGGTGTCAGCAACTCTTAGCGTTTTATTTTCATGCTAATATGAAAACAATGATGAATCTTCAACATTTTGTTAGTATTATTAAAATGTCTTCTGTAGAGTCATTGTTGGGCAATTTTTTTCACTTAAACACACCAGAAAAAAATCAATCATAAATCAATATATGCATAACACCTGATTCCATATAGTGCAGAAGACTTCCTTTTCTACTTGCATTTAAAGCATGAATGTTATTGGACTTTCTTTAAATGTTTGAGCAAATTATTCAGTAAAAAGAGGGAAGAGAGAAGACATTTAAAATAAAACTTTTAATGAATAAATTACTTTTCTTATAGCTGTAAAATAAGTTAAAACAAATAAATGCACTTCACTCGCCTGTAGGAAAATCTGGACAGCAGAGCACACATCATCACTAAAAAGAAAAAAAAAGCAACTTGTAAATGTTTTGTATCTTGATGACATGAGAAATAAATTATGTTGCTTTAACCCCTTAACACCCGAATTAAGAGTAACTGGGCAGAGACATCTCATTTTTTAAATCTAAGAACTTTATTTGACCCTTTAATTAAATCTGAAAAGACTAGGCTATTTATTTTTTCCATATATTTACTATTTATTACCATGGAACAAGTAAAAATTATTACAGTATAATCTATAGTATAATACAGTATAAACAACAGCACTATGAGTGAAGTTCCTGCCACAAAGTGATGCAATATGTCTCAGAAACAGTATGTATCAAATATGCCACATCCGTGCATAATGGGTTAATATGCAGATTTCTCCTAAATCTTCTGATAGCAGATGATTCTTTTTGTGGAATACTGGTGTTTACTCTCATTTTGAAACCCATTTGCTCAATAAAACCTGAGAGAGACGAGAACAGCGTCTTCAGTTATGTTTTTGTCATATTATGTTTGGTAATATTACAACAAGAAGTCAAATGTCACTCCTACTGCTTCATCATATGTAGTGTCAGAGTCTTACCAAAGACTTGCAGGAATTTTCTGTCGCAGATCAAAGCGTCAACGCATTAACAGCCCCGACAGGAAGATTATTAACACATTTTTCCCTTCTTTGTGCAAGGCAGCTGTAGCTTAGTGCTGATGGATCTCACCAGCGCTGTCTGTGTGAATTAAACCCAGGTGTATCAATTAATCCTGGGATATGCATCATCCAACAACACGTCTCCCTGACTGCTCATCTGCTCTGATGTTAGTGAAAACATCCAGCTGTCAGTGTTGTCACCACGGCGCGGGCCGGATGAGAGGACTTTGATCAGGTAGACCTTTCCAGGAGGGAGCCGGTCACAGCTCAGGTGAGTCATGGGATGGTCATTCTTATGCATGAAGTGATGGCTCCGGCTCCATTACCTATGCGGCCCTTTCATCTGCACCTGTTCAAACACTAAATTGATGCCTTGTTGGAGGTAATGAGGAGATCAGGATTAACAAGTGACCAATTTTAAGTTTTTTTTTTCTTGTTAGACCAGTAATGACAATACACACAATTCCTGCATTATCTGAGGTGCGACTGATTAAGTAAGCCTTTTTAATGCTTTTCTGGGATGTGCAGAGGAATGGGAAACAGCAGATGAAAGAATGTGTAGAAATGGGAAAAGATTAGAAGTGTCTGGTTTGAGTTGTGGCTAAACAAACACCATGTATGGTGGGACTGATGACTGAATAGCCATTGCGTTTGTCTCTGGCACACATAGTTACCAGGATTTCTGGTCTGTCTGAAAGAAGACCCCCTTTCCCCACTCCCAAACTACTCTGTTTGTCTGTGCTTGGATCCTTTAATGCCCATTGATCCAGATAATCAGGGACAAAATTGGTGAAAGCCAGTGGGGGAGGTTCTGACAGTAGTTCCTCAAAAGACCTGCTTGGGGATAATTGAAGGAGGTATTAAGACAACAATGTTAATGGATAATGCCAGGCTGTGTTGGTATTTCTGCTCACTGACTGACAAGGCAGCACTAAGGACGCGACTAAAATGGCAATCATCGCATCACTGGCAGACGCTCCCCTGCAGCCACAAAATGTGCATTGTCTCTGGGTTTTAGTAAGTCAGCGATGGGATGCCCCGCACACATCTTTGGCTTGAAATGGACGTGTTTGAGCTTGTAGTCATTCATCACAAACCTGCAAAGATTTACACCTGAAGTTCCTCTAAAATGTGACTATTTGACTCAAGTAATGAAAAGAAACTATAGATGTGAAGTGACGGATATTATGCACGGCCGAGTGAGTCAACAAGCGAGTATGTAAACAACTATTTTATAACTTTAAAAAGTGCAGAAGTCATTAATGAAAGCAGGTTTGTTACAAAGTGCATGTAAACAGCCTCTACCATTTACACAAATAATTGTGTGAATTTTTATGTTGACGCGTCACCAAGGCAACCTGTAAAAAACCCCACTGTAACATGATGTTAATATTGCATTAAAGACAAATGTATCTTTTCCAAACTTTATCAAATGAGCTTTAAATAAAAGAATGTTTAAAAAAAACAAGTAACTAGTAAACTGGGTTGCCTAAACCTAACAAAGTCATACTTGTAGTTCAAAGCAAGTGAAGCTGGAAAATATTCATGTTTAGTAAAGATACATAATCTGTTGTTGGTTAATTTAAGGTCTGCTGGATGTAATACCCCATGGAGCCATTAGGGGTGCTAGTTTAAAGGCAGCACTCCAGGTTTTTATGTAAATAAACCATAAATTTTGCAGCTTGGAGGAGTTGCTATTAAAGCAGAATATCTTTACACAAAGTAATGCTTCCCTGTTGGGCTTGGATCTAAAACTGTTGTCCTCGATGGCCACTGCTCTGCAGATTTTACTCAGACTAAAGTTAAACTCCATTTTATAATGACTTATTATTTGTATCAGATGTGTTGGAGTAAAGAAGCATCTAAAATGTGCAGGACGGTGGCCTTAATGCCTAAACTTGCAATAACTCATATTTTTACTTATGTCCATTTGGATGCAGTGAAATCTCCTTTCTGAATGTGATAGAAATGGAAACAGGATCATTACTGCTTTTTCAACAAGCTGAAATGAAGCAAATTGAACTTTTCTTGGTTCCTTAAGTCTCACGTGGAAGTGGAAAAACCTCTCATGATTATTTCTGTCCACTTTTTTCAGAAGCAGCTGACTTTAGTGAGTTTTGAAAAGGAGTCAAAGCAAGACTGAAAAATGACTTGAGCTGCGTTTTTAATGTTTTACTTTGAATTTTCGCCACAGGAAGTCGCTCATGCTCATCCAGTACAACATCACACAAGAACGGAAAAAGTTCCCCTCCATGGTGATTCCTTAGTTAATGTAAGTTTATAAGTTTAAACTTGGACATTAAATGTTTATGAGCTGAGAACAGTTAACACCTGTTGAAGTGTTTTTATTGTAGAATTTGTAGCAATAACACCCAGGCTGCTAAATGTCAAGTTAATAATATTCTCTCTCTTTTTTTTTTTCCTTGACAGACATGGCTGAAGTGGATTAACTCAATACCCTTAGTGTGATAAGATCTGATATAAAAGTGATGGTAAACACAGCACATTATTATTCTTCCTCATCCACTACTATGGTCCTTCAGCCCATAAAACAAGAGTTCTGCCAGATGTCATGCAGAGATGGATGATTATTGTCAGCCTCACTGTCATGGGAATTTATCCGTGTGGTGTAATTTTCAGGCTGGAACAGCAATGAGCACATATTTAATATTTAATGAAAGTATAAGTGAGGCTTAAGGGTTGTCAGTATGCCTCGGCTGTCGACGACACATCACATTATCATACTTATCGGATTGGGTCAATCTTAACTGCAATTACTGGTCTCATTTCTTTTTCATTCATTACAAATGTTGAATCATTTTGTCCACTTCTGTGCAAACACATCAGGCAATGTGCTCTCTGACTGCTTCAGTATGCATTTTGTGTCAACTACATGCACTAAATAATCTATTAGTAGGAGCAAGGATTGGTATAATTCAATCAACACACCTAAAATGTGGTCGTAACTTGGACAAAAAGTGTATTTCATGGCTGAGGAAGCCCCTATGCCTGGTGCCTCACTCTCCCTGGTAATAGTATCCCAGAGTGAGCAGGTTGATTGTTTTAGTGCTGGATCACTGGCCATGGGATAAACCTGAGAGCCCAGCCTGCTTTTCATGTCAAAACCTTCAAGGGAAAGCGGCCACAATCCAAGAGCAATCACACTTGAGACATCAAAGTCCGAGAGAGAAGAGAGGCGAGAGCCGATCCACATTTTTTCCATGCAAGCCAAGTGCAACTCAAGCGTGGAGCAAGAGGAGATGATCTAAGACGAGGGTGCCATTGAGAGGAAGACGAAGAGCAGACAGATGTGTATGGGCAGGTAGAAGCACATCAGGGGCCCTTGTGGAGACACCATGAAGTCTCTGCTGGTCACATTCCTGCTCGCTGCTCATTCTCTGTCCATTTTTACATATTTACAGGTCAAACATGTTCAGATATCAGGGGAGCAACTTTAGGTATCTGAAATTAAAGGATGAAACACTGTTTCTCTATATTTAAATATGTTTAAAGCTTAAGCTTTAAGTGTCGCTTCAACTACTTGTTTCTGACAGGTCCCCTTCCATATGGTCACCAGCGAAACACGACACCATTTAGGAGGTTTCCTCATCTGAACGCTGCGCCATAACAGCGTGACAGACAGACTAAAAATGTTTTTTTTTTACTCTCAGGAGTTTGCTTTCTCCTTAATCTTTATTTCTGAAACATCTTCCCCCAAACAATCCTTCTATGACACCACTTCTCATGGGCAGTTGCAGAAATATGCAGTATGAAAATATTCAGTGCCATGAATGAACATGTTCAGCCTGGACAAATAGGTGCTTAGCTCCCAGCACCTGCATTTAAGGGCATCCAGCCTGGTATGATGAATAAAAGCAGAGGTTGTCAACTTGTCAGTGTTGCGGCCCTCTCTCTCCCATTACACACCTTCTCCCTAGCTGTCACTCATCCCTGTTCCGCCTCACTGCTGTCCAGCCAATCGGATGCTGGCGCCCAGCCAGAAGTCCACGCTGCTTAGACTTGTGTAGTAAGTTGATTGATAACGGTAAACAGAGCTTTTGGCTAGTTATTGGACACCATACAGGTGCAATTAACACATCAAACAAAGAGCAGTAAGGGATGAGCACATATGGTGCACTATCAGTGACATAATTAGATCTGTAGGTGTGTAAATTAATTATAAGAACAAATGTGAAACTGCATATTCCTAACGGGGGTTTGAAAGGTCTCTGATTCCATTTTATTCATGTTGCTTATTACATGAAACCTAAAAACTTGAATCTTGTCGAACATTTAGTATATCAGGACTAAATAGTTGTTTCTGAATGACAGAATCCACTGACCCGCTAGTGTGGGCATGTCTTCCCATCATCCAGGATCCACGATCCTTATCGGCTTCGTTTTCACATCCCACTTTGCAACAAAACACCAGCCCTGCTTTGAGCCATGAAATGACCAACCCACATCCCATCTTCAAAGATCCCATTTGGGCTGTGATTGAGCAATTATCACCACGCTTAATTTATCATCAATGGGGACGTTCACTTGCCCTGCGCACCGGCATGCCGACACATTGTTTAACATTTTCTTTTGACTCTTAACAAAGAGCTTTTCAGGCGAAGTCACTGGCACCCAGCAAAACAACTCACACTTTCATGGCAAAATGGTTTCCATCACAGCATGTGCATCATGTCTTTAATTTGCCTGGGTGAGGAGCGGGCATGTACACGTGACAGCTGTCTGTCTTATCAGAAGCCAGGAATTATTGGAAGAAAATTAAACTTTTTGCCATTTCATTTTTTTCCGCTCAATCATTATTTGAGTTGCTAAAACAACATCCTGAAACGTAATTATGGATCATTTAAAATGTTCTGTTTTTACAGTTTCAATATTGAAGTGATGCGAGACGTATCCAGAGCATTCAAAATGAAGAAATTAGCTGCTGAGATGTAACACAATCAGCGTCTGTCAGGTGAGGCTGGAGGAAAAATCAGAAGCAGCATTTAACAGTTTTTTTTTGCTCCTTTTATTTATGTCACACTGGGGTGACTCAAAAAGAGGTTTTTTGGCAGTTTAGGAGAAATTACAGAACTATTTTTGCTTCTTTGTTTTAACAAAATTATAAGTTTTAAACAAAAGAAAAAAACAGGGGAAAACTAATCTAACACAGTGTTTACAGTGATCCAAAACTTTGTGATAAGATGAGAAATAATATATTTTTACAACAATATTTATGTCTAATTTCCCACTATTTAAAGAATGAAGTCAAACAGTGTCAGAATGCAGTAAGCACAGACATGCTATGTGTGTGTTTATTATTTAAAAACTCCAGAAATGAAAAAAAATCACCCCTCTAATTACCACATTTTCAATCTTCATTTTAAATGACTACAAAAAAAGTTCAAACATTTTTCTGTCTCATGTCTCGGGTTTAATTCACCTCATTCCCTCAATCTAAACTGAAACTAAAACTATTTCCACTGTTTTCTGTTTTATTCTTTCAGTAAAACTGTTTCAGTAAAATCCAGTTACATGAACACATTTACAATTATTCACAAAGTTTCAATTGTATCATTTGAACTTCTTTAGAGGGAATTTTAAGGCATTCTTTGGAGTCATTAAATTATCCAGAACTTAATACATTAGTGGTTCTGATAGCAGCTCTGTGGAAAATCCTTTAATCTGCTACCCAGAGGAGTGACTTTGTTAATCTGCGATGATCAAATTAGAGCAATATTTAAGCTAAAGTCAATTTTAAGGAAAATAATGAAGCTATGAAGTGGGAAAAAAGAGCACTGTTCTCAGTCAGATGTGGATTTGTTGTTACGTTGTTGCTTCCATATGAAGGACCTTCATGGACTCTGAGATCATTGAGCTGGTGTCGATTTGTCCGTAGATTCCCACCAAGAAAGCCTTGTGGAGCAAAATGTCTGCGTGTTCTGCATAAGAGAAAAAGCACATTGTGTAAAGCTTTATGGACATGTGACCATTTTAAAGACAAACTTTCACTTGTTTATTTTATACAGTCAGTCTTATTACAATATTACAATGTCATGGTAATACCTGCATGGTCATGTGATGAATAAAAATACACTGATGATTGCAGCTGTTTAGTATCTTCTTACCCTGACAGAGAAGAACATACTCTGGAAGGTTCCTCAGAGCGGTCTGCACCACATCAAAGTTACCACTTCCCATACAGTACATGAAAGTGGGCAGGAAGTCTGTCGCTAAGCTACAGAAGAAACCAAGCATACAGTCAGACAATCTAACAAATATGATTAGAAACAACAAGCTTTTGAATTAAACTTACCATGGATTATTCTGAATGCAGCGCAGGGCCAGACTGAAGGCCATGTTCCTACACAACTCCTCCGATGAAGTCATGAGTCTCTGCAGATCATTCTACAAACAAGGTGGTAATTGATGTGTTACATCCTGATATGAACACCGAGTGACTTTTCCTTGTGTTGCTCATGACTCACAGTAAAGTACTGTATGATTTCTGGGCTCCTCCTTGACTTTTCATCCACTTCTGTCAACACCTCCAACACATCTGTAGCAGATGAGAAAATCTCTATATTAATCACTATGGATAAAACCAGTTCATATACAGGTGAACCAACCACAGCAGAGTGTTTGTTACCCTCCACTGCTTCTCCCTTGGACATCTTTTTCAAATACATCGTCATGTCTGCAGCACTAAGTAAAAACGAAGCGGATATGTTGACCAGCGGCAAAGAACCAGCAGACACGTCATCTGCAAAAAAAACAACAATTATTTAAACTGTTTGCATCTGCAGAAACTTTATGTACTTTTTTTTAAAAATAAAGTTGTTTTAAAAGTGCCGTCCTGAAAATGTAACATTGTATCCAGGCAAAAAACACAAACACCAGCAGAAACGATAATCTGTGTTTACCTTCTCTGTCCTCAGCTGGAGCCTCTGCAGAAGAGCTTTTCACTGGTAAAGTGAGTCCAGCTAACAGAGACTTCAGCTGGACCAAGTCTGGATTCTCTGCACACAAACTCCTGAAAAGAGAAAACACAAAAAACAATTTACTTATGTTTAAGCTAAATGATCAGATTTGCTCATAATAAATTGTTTGAGCATAAAAATGCATTAAAAGACACTGATCTAACTCACTGTAGGATGTCAGAGTGCTTCTGTAGGTAAGGAATAGCTGCTGCTGCATCATGCGTTATGTACTTCTGTGTGAACTGCAGAAACTTGTTGATGAAGACGAGCGGAGAACGTATTCTCTGGAAGTTCTACAAATAAAAACCAAACAGACAAATACAAAATTCAGCCCAAAACAAGCCGTTATAGTTTAACCCAATCCTATGCGTGTATGCATGTTCCCTGGTTAAGATTGAAATAACATGAGCACCTGAAGGACTTTCATAAAAGACAGGAGGCAGTCTTGAAGCGCCCTCTGGTGGTCATTATGGAAAACAAGTGGCTGCAGCAGCTCCAAGATGGCAAGCACATTACTAAAGAACGTCATGTGGTTTTGCTGGCGAAACTCTTGCATATTTAGGTGCATGCGACTGTGTAGGAGTCCTGCAATCATGGACAAGTGTCTGAGGGGATAAAAATATCAGAACAAAAGATTCATGAGGTTGATAACTTGTATATTGCATGATTCACACACTTTAGATATGTATCCTAAAACATTAATAACACACCTGAGTAAAAGGACAGGATGTGATACAGCCAGCTTTCTGCAGGCAAGATTGGCATCAGACACACGACCTTCAACAGACTTTGAGTCTCCTACATCAGCAAGTAGTGTGACCAAGCGATGGACCAAAACATCCAACTAAAAAACATACATGTAAACAAAGTCAGTTAAAATCATTTGTTTAAGAAAAGTTTCTGACAACTGGAGATTCTGACAGAAATTACTTTCACTTTCTGTAGTTTCTATTATTCATTTATTGATTACTTCACAGGTAGAAAAAAAAAATCAGTAAAAACTATGAAAACTAGTAAAAACTGTGCAGCCCGTAAAACCTGCTCACCTTGCAACTACTGGCTTCTGCGGCTCCTCCGCTGCTTAGGGTGCCTTCAGGGAGGGTAACATGTTGGATGACCTCAGGAAAGTGCAGGTAGATCTGCAGGAGCAGGTTCTGGCACCGCTTACTCATTGCACTAGGAGCCAAAACAAAAACATACTCAAGTATTTTGCTTGCTATGTTTATGGGGGAAAGTCAGTTACATGATAATAGATGTCTTTGTCCCTCCTAAGTAACTATCAAGACTTTCACACTAAGACTATAAAGTCATTTAAGTTCTTTTAACTTATTTTCCTTTGGTCAGTTTGACACTCAATTTTCTTTTTATCTAATTATCACCAGGGCTGATATAAAGTTAAAGAGCAGGGACAAAAATAAAGTTATGCTCTATTGTTTCTGTCTACAAGCAGCATTAATTATGCACATTAATACAAACCAGGAACATGAATAGATAATGTAATTCAGAGGTATTTGCCTTAAAGTCACTTTGGCTTCATAAAATCCTCTTACTGGCTAAGACTCTTGTCAGACTAACATGATGCACTCTCTTATTAAATGAAAAGTTTATAACAGATATGCTTTAAGCAAATCAGAGCGACCTTGAAAAAGAGTTAAGAACTTCCTGGTTGTTCAGTAGTTTCTGTGTAAATGGAATAAACACCATCTTATCCGACAGCAAGAATGCTGAACATACACGCAAATGTTTATTCTACACAAGGCCAAAACCTCTTTGCTTTCAACGCGTGTTTTTTTTTTTTATCCTGCCATGTTTTCATCCGCAACCATTTTACCAGAAAGCTTAGCAGGACTTAAAATACCATAATTCTGCAGCTAATTTAGCTTGACCTTGGCCAAAGTTTCCTCATTAAAATGGTTTAATAAGCAGAGACATGTTCATGAAAGGAGGGTCTGCCTCCACAAAGAGTTGCACCCTGATCTCTGACAGCTAAGTCAGAGCAGGAATTCACAACACAGGCAAGTTTAGAGCTTCAGCCTTAATCCTCTTGCCTTCATTATAATACACTGAGCTTTTAAAGAGATCACAGTACAGACGACTTCTGCTGGTTTTAATTTCACACCAATAGACCTAATTATCGAGTTTTCCCTGGTCCACAGCATTGTGGCTGACAGGGGAAGTCTAAGAAGTTCATCTGCACTGAGAAGGAAAATCTTGGGTGATTTTAGTCAAAGTCTATCAACATGAGAGGAGAGAAAAAGTCAGTGTTTTTGCTAATTGGAGAGAACAATACAATGTGTCGAGATGGACTGGTGGAGCAGTGTGGTAAACATGGCTAAATATGATGAACACACGCAGGGCTGTGTTATAAGCTCAGACATGTTGACCCATTCAAACACAAGTTTTTTGTTTGTTTTTTTTGTTTTGTTTTTTTGACATATCCACGCTTTAAATCAAAACATGTTTAAGTACAAGAGGCACGGTTTTCACCGTTGCCTATGCACCGCTAATTTGGCAACTTTTGAAAAACTAATGAGATGCTTTTTTCCTCAAATATATCAAACAGATCTGCAGCACAGCTTAACTACTTTTCTGTGTAGTGATCTCCATTACTGTCCTGCAACAGCAAGATGGATTTACGATAAAGCATAGATTGTGTGCAGTCTGTGCTATCATCCACTGCACTGCAGGTGCAGGACTTTAAGCAAAGGCTTAGCTAAAGACATGCAGTTGGGTCTAATGTTAACTCTGAGCAATACATGTTTTTAGTCGTCTTGAACATGAATATGAAACTTATGCAACACACTAATTCCCTCCACGTTATTTTATCCACGTTAATTTATTGCAATGAAAGAAATTAATCTATATCTTAAATGTTGAAATTATGGAAGCCTGAATGAGAGAAGATGACAAGATGTTTCCGTTTGAAAAACAATCCAAACCTCACCTGTCTCCCCACTTCTTTGTACAGTTAATAAGGTATTCTGACACTTTCTTGATGTTTTGCAGAGCTCCATTACAGTAAGAGTGAAGGAGAGGCAGTCTGGACTGGATGAGGGAAGAGGCAGCCTGGTCCAAGCTACTTCTGTTATCTTCAGGTGAATCATTACTGTTTAGTTCTGACTCTGACAAAATCAGGTCCACAAGGCTGATGAGCTCCTCTGAGCCAAGTCGTAGCACAAATTTTTCTGTCTTCTTCTACACAGACCAAAAGGAAAGAACAGTCTTAAAACTCAGCAGAATTTGGGTTTTCTGACCTCAGTTTTATTAAAAATGGGTAAAAATGATCTTACTTGAGGGATCTTCTGGTCACGGCCCTGCCAGATACGAGGAATGTGGCTGCATGCCCACAGGAAATCCAGGGCTGATGATGGATCTAACCTGCAAAAATGGAAAATAAAAAAAATTATTTTCTGTAACATAATCTAAAAACAATTTTTTTAAAAAAAAGCTTGGTAAATAATGTACTTGTAGTCTCTGTGCTTGCTGAGAAGGGCACTGATGCATTGCAGGAGGGTGGACCAGTTAGACTGATGGGTAAGCAAGGCCAAAAGGTAAGGTCTGTATGCTGGGGTACCTCGTGCCTGAAAGAACAGAAACAAGATCTCAGGTGCATCTAACTGTACGCAAAAGGAAAGAATAGCTCAACCTCCAGACAATGTCTGTCTGACCTTGTTTAGGGTAAATAGTAGCTTCTGCTGAAGATCTGGACACACTGATGTAACCTCAGGGTCAAGATGCTCCAACCAATCAACCAGCAGCCCAGAGCTCAGTCCTGACTTTGTTACTTCAAAACCACTGGTAAAAGTCAAACACAGGAGTTACTTTCACACATTATCTAACAACCTTTTAGCATGCACCTGCCAAACAGTTTCCTGCAATGTCGACAGTATGTGAATCTGAAAAGCCTCCAATAAGCTGCAAAACTAATTAAACCTCCCAGAAGAAAATCTAACATGAGTTTACAAGTAAGCGGCCACAGATGGTCGGCACTGCTTTGCTATTTCTGTACCGGCCGCGTTTGTTTGTCATTTAGTCTGTGTGGATATAAATATTTTTTGCAGGAGCAGAAACAGGAGCCAAACACTCACCTCGCTGAATCCAGATCCTTCTTCACAGCTCGCTCCTCACTCTCCTGAAGCAACAAGGATATCACTATGGCAACAGGGCCGGCTGTCCCACTCTGAGTACCAGTGGTCATCAACAGAGACAGTAGCTCCTCTAAATATGGTGACTTGACCTCCATCAGCTCTTGTAAGACTTAACCAAAAAATAAGACACAGGCTTTAATGTTTTAAAAGAAAACTTTTGGTGTAATGACATCATCATTATGATTTAGTTTGATAGTCTTTTACCCCAGGTATATAAATAAATTAATTATTGAATGTCTAATCTATTGAGTTTAACACCTGATCTGATATATTCAGGAATATATCACTAAAATCAGTACCTTTCCCAATGAGCTCTGGTTCTGCATTACATCGCTCTCCAGCTTTCAGCATTGCTACGACAGCTCTCAGTGGTACTTCAATATCACTGCGATAAGCCAACGCTTCTGCTAGCTGGATGAAACCTGTACGCACTACAAGGCAGAGATATGTAAACAATCACTGTTGGATAGGCCGCTAAACAATGTAATTAGGCTGCTCACCATCACTGTGCCTGTGTTTGAGAGAGCTGTGACCAGCAAACGATTTGAGGAGAGTCTTCAGTGGTCCTGCCTCTACAGTTGGATTGTCTAACCACATTAACATCTCTGCAATGACTTTGAGGAACAGTGAGGAGAAAGCAATGTCCTGGGACACAAGACGCTGAGAACAAAAGAAATATGAAAAAACAGATAGCTTAAAATGAAAGGCAAAATCTTTTACAGATCAGAGTGAAGACTGACTGTAAGTTTCACCTGGTAGAGATAAAGTTGCCGCATCAGAGGACAGGAGAGAGCGTGACTGCGGTGCATTGACAAAGCAATAGGTCCTGCGTGAGCTGATGTAAGCAGGGCTGCAATGGCCTGTAGCAGACAAAAGGCCAGACCTCCCTGCTGGATCTGACCTTGCTTGGCCCGCATCAGCTCTTTAGCTAAGGCCTGCTGTAGGGCCAAAGACAGCTGACTGGGAGGAGGGCCATGCCTGCGAGGATCCACCTTTAAGGGGAAAATCTGTTCAAGGAAAGGAAGAGAAAAGGGGAAAGAGTCAGTAAGTTGTTTCTGTGTGTGTGTTATCCAAAAAGCAAAACCCCAGAATTAAAAATGCCATTAGTGCACAACCTGAAGCAACATCCCCGTAAGATCATCATCAGGTCCAACAGGAGGAAGCTGAGTGGCAGCTCTCATCTTCATGGAGCTATGGGGAGTTTCCATTGTAACTCTGACCTTACTTGTTTCAGTTGAATCTGCAAGGTGGAGCATATATGGACATATATGGACATTAGGAAAATATAGTATCCAAAAATAAATATAGCATAGCAAAACAAACAACAAACTATAAAACAGAAGTTAAAAACCACACAATAATTCTGGTCTCAAATGTAATTTGAAACTAGATTTTCTACCATTTGGAGGTGAAAATCACAAACCTCTGGTAGGAAGAAGAGAAGAACTGAGTAAAGCATGAAAAGTATGCCCCCCAGTGGCACCTCGCTCATGCTGCACCTCAACCAAGTGAGCCATATAGTCTGTTATGGATGATATATACAGTATAATTACTCAAAATAAAAATACAGTTAATTTAGAATAAGATTATTTGCAGGAAAAACCATACGTTTGTCCATGATGTTTTGCTCCAGTGTCTGTGGATCGTGAGAGACAGCCTGATCCAAGTACTGCAGAAGCTTACTCATGCTGGAGACTGGAATCCCAAAAGACTGAACAAACAGCAGCAGCTGCTGAGGCTCCAGGTCTTGTAAAGCTGGTGGCAACAAACAAATAGGTACATTATAATTAAATAAATTCTAATTACTGCACATGTCTTGTGTGAGAAAATTGTACCTGCATTGACTAATCGTGGGACCTCTGATCGGATCATTCTCAGTTTCAACCAGTCGGGCAGGAGAAGGGCCTCCTCTGAGGTGTCAACCAGGAAGGCAGTAGGGAGGGGTTTCTTGTCAGGAAACCAAATGTCCAACAGAGCGTAGAAATCACTCTCCACTACAAAAAGAGGCAATGGCAAACATGTTATTGCAACCACTTTAACAATGCAAACACTGACTTTAAAAGTAAACAGGACTACCTTTGGGTGGCCCCAACGTCAGCAGAATAGCAATTGCATGGACTACAAGAATGTGCATCGTAGCGGTCTCTCCTGTAGTCCAGCGCAGGAAAACTTGGTCCTGAGATTCTGACTGGTTTAAAAAAAAGGAAAAACTTCAAGCTTACTGTAAAATGTTTAAAACAGTGAGTCTGTCCTTTTTACACTGAAAATACCAGCACACTTAGAATAGTCCCTGCTCACTAGTGCTCACCCAGCTATAAAGGTCTTCGTCCTCTTTGGTCTTCCTCATTCTCTTAATATATGTAGAGAAGATGGTGAGGAAAGCAGAGAGCACGGCATCAGACTCAGGCCTGCTGGAGTGTTTGGAAAACAGGTTGTTCATGATGGTGGAACGCTCAACAACCAAGCGGGCGATGTCCTACAGGGAAAGAGAAAGACCCACAGTCTATACCAGAACTAGCCTCCAACAAACTGCTTAACAAAAACTGTGTCATGCTAAAAATGTAAGCTAGTTCATTTTTTTACCAGTGCGAGGTCATTGTGAGCAGCCTGCTCTTCCACTGGTGCATGCTGGGAAAGGTAGATGAGGTAGGCACTGATAGTTTGTGGATCTGTTTCCATGTGAATGGCCTTTGAAAGAACGCAGACTTTTATTCTCTTAAAGGTTTTATATTCAGCTTAGCTCACTGGAAGCTCACCGTTATCCAGACTGACCTGTTGCAGAGCAGTTGAGGTCATACCCCTGACACTGTCAAACAAAGGAAGCTTAGGGAGGTCCTGCAGTAACCACTGGTATCCTGGCAAGAGTTCAGCATCCACAGAGTCTTCCTCCATGGGCTGCTCTCGCTCCTCTCCGTCTTTCAAGCCCCCTTCACTCAACACCAATGACAAACCCTGCACACAGGTATGCAACACATTAACTTCCTTTGTAGCTGTAACACAATGGTACAGCTTTTTGTATTTATGCTACCTTCATAGCTAGAACTCTTGATGCCACTTGAGAAGAGCTGAGACGACGCAGAAAGTAATCCAACACTTCGCACGTTGTTTGCTCATCTGCCTTAGGACCCAACAGAAGATCCTGCAGTCGTCCAAGTAGCTGCCTTTGCTTTTGTTGCCTCTGCCACAAAATTAATAAAACAAAGAATCAAGAGCCTGCGAGTACCGGTGTTAACACATAAATTAAACGTGCATCAATATAGCCCATGACAGGATCATTTACTTGTCTCTTCTTGGCCTTCTGCTCTTTGCTCTCTCCTTCTTCATCATCATCTGCTGACAAGCTGTCATCTGCAGCATCGTGTAGAAGGAACTCACAGAGACACTGCACTGGAAGAACATCCAGAGATCCCTCGCTGGACTGCACCAAGTCAGCCAACCATGGCATGGACTGAGAGGAAGCCTGTCAAAGATTGAACATGTAAGAACACCTGAAGCACAGAAACACCTACAAAAGTTAAGAATAATATCATGGCGTCTCTTTTAAGGTAGGGTATATGTCTTTAGGTTAAACTTGACAATTTCAACAAGATGTTTTACACAAACGGTAAAACTCATTTATTAATACTTATATATTTACTGAGATCCAACTTACAATGGCAAAATACTGTAAATAAACTTCAGGATCACTTTCATAGGATTTTTTTTTACCATACATGTAAAACATCCAGACTGAGCAAAACCAAAACTCACTAGGATGACACCACATTAACTCATTTACTGCCAGACACATCGAAAGATGTTTTAGCAACAGGAAGTGCTGCAGGATGCTTCAGTGAAGCTGTGATCATGTCATTTAGTGTGATTATAACCCGATCCTGTAGATTACAGTGCCAAAGGCTGACTGCAGCACAGTAGGAGGAGGAAAGTTTTGTCTTTGGTGAGAGAGAAAATATGACTAAATTAAATTAGTCCAGGCAGCTCAATTTACAACAAAGTGTGTATTGTGGAGGGTTTGGTAATGGAAAGTGTCCCAATCGACCATGTGACAGATTAATGGGCTGAACTTCAGCGGAAATGCACGCCAGCAGTCTATTGATTAAAGTAATTCGGGCAGTGAGCCTCACGGTGCGTCACTTTCATGTATGCAGCCCCACTTGTCTGCAAAAACTGGATCAGGGAGTGAATCTGACCCGGACATTTCAGATGAACGGTTGCCGTCTGGATCAAGATTCAGTAGCAGAGTCTCTTCCCCAGACGCACATGAACCCGGGGACAAAGGACATGACAGAGACAACATAGTAGTATGGTGCGTTCACTACAAATGAGATCACACCAAAGTTATCTACTTTACTGTTACATAGCTAGTATTTCCCACATGTGAGATTATGCTAGCCCAAATTTCTATGTATCTATTCATCCATTATCTACTGCTTATTCCCTGAACGGGGTCGTGGGGTGGCTGGAGCCAATCCCAGCTGTCATCGGGTATGAGGTGGGGTCAACTGGACAGGTCGCCAGTTAATCACGGGGCCAACACACATAGATAAACAACCATATAAATAAACAACCATACACAGACACACTCACTCCTATGGGCAATTTAGAGTCTCCTAACAGCCTATTCCCACTCTATGTATCTATGTTGAAAAAAATAGTACAATCATTACAGTCATACAATAATTAGTACAATAAAAACTAATAAAAAGTGATCTATGATGGATGGATGAGTAGAAAGATTTATTATGCATTATGTTGCTGTTTTTCTAGGGTAAAGTGAATACATTATTTTGCCACCTTTCTGTGTTGTGTTTTGTTATTTCGAAGAAATAAACAACTGTACACGTGTACAAGGTACCTCTAAAGTAAAAAAATATTGGCATTAAAATCACTTTTTCACTAAAAGTTCTGATGGAAGAACAGTCTACGTGTTCTTTTGGTCATTTCTGTGTTTCTGCAGCCTGAAAACTCAATATTCTGTGGGTCCTGAAAGAGGAGCCAAAATGCTCCAAAACACTGGCAGCATGGAGCTCTGAAACAATGGCCAGCAGTGAATGGGTTCTCATAGAACACAGAAATCCATAACATGAGCTTTCATAGTGAGTGAGAGGGTAATTGTTGGGTGGGGAAAACAGGCACATGACAATCACCTGTCTCTGAATGATGTTCAGAAGGAAGTCTGGGTCACGGCTGCGACAGAGGAGATGACCGAGACGAAGAGACTGGTTGAGACTTTTGATTTGCTCCTGGACCTGAGGTGGAGGCCGGCGAGGAGGACCCCTAAGCACAAACATTTATCACTCTTTTGCCATCATCATGACAGAGAAAACACACTGTGTTTAAACACCTTCTCTTTGTTTTGGTATCTTACTGTGGATCCAGGCTGGTAAGCTGAGACAACAGCAAGCTGTTGCTTTCTGTGATGGTCTGTTTGGTGGAAGCAGCAGCTAAATGGCTCTCAAAAGCTAAGATCTCTTGTTTTTCTCTCTGAGAAATCTGCAATTCCCTGTTGATCATCTCCGTCTTAGTGTCCTCATCAGCGATGGTGCAAGGGGGATATGTGTAGTTACTATGGGCAAAGGAACAAGTGTGTTAATTGTTATGCATATTAAAATGGAATTATTCCACTCAAATACATGACTCACTTTGTCATAACCATCTCCATGAGCATTTTCAGTGTAGGATAACCCTCCCAGGCAGGAGAACCTAAAGGAAAACATATGACACAATACATTATGAATGACTAAAATAACATAACTAAATTTGAAGTATATGTCTGTTTTACCTATCTTCTTCGGATTAAAGGCAGCCACCACAAGCAGCAAGAGCCACGCCTTCCAATAGAGTGTAGATATTGCCAAATTTGGTGGTTGATACCTTAAATGTTAGGAGACATGTTGTTATTTAAGTCTATGTGAGCTGCCTGTGTTTCTAAAAACCATTAAAGACCAGTGACGTACCCTGTTGGCAGCTGGATGTTCTCTGGGTGGTGGTATGTACACAGATTCAGCACCGCATCAATGAGTTGGATCCTTTCCACTTTCAGGACCTCTAGATCTGTTTAATAAGAGGCAAGTCACATCCTATTCCCTTTTGTTAATATTTTCCTAACATCATTTAACTAACAGACACCGATAAAACATGAATAAGCAGTTTCCTCACTGAGGACTTCATGTGGTTGTTTGTTTGTGGTGTTTATGAAATGTCCAAACATTCTGCTGCAGTGTAAAAATAAACATCTTTTACTGCTACCGTAAACATTAACAGCCAGACAGGATCCTCGCACACCATCAGAATGAACTCCGGCAGCTCTTTTGACCAGGTGATCTGCGAGCTCCATGGCATCCGCTGGGCCTAAAGGCAGATCACGTGACAGCCCAATCACCAGGATGCGCACCAGCGTGTCCTCTAGCAGAGGCACCTCAGAACAAAGGCGAAGGAAGAAACTGAGAAAACAAAGTTAAATTCATTCAGTAACTGTAGTATATACAATGGAGATATACGAGTACTAACTGTAGGCTCACTTTCTGTCGCTCTCAGGAGGCCAGTTGTCCCACTTGTAATATGTCTCAGGCTGTTCAGTGAAAAGCACTTTATGAAGACTGCAGACATAAAGGTGATGAAGTTGTAGAAATCTAAGTAGCTTGAGTATGGACAGTAATCACACCAGAAGCTCTCAAATCTCACCAGTGAATGTAGTCTTTTGCACCAACTTTGCTGATGGTAGGTACTACAGTGTGAAGCCACCACACAGCATCTCTCTGGATGGCAGCAATCTGATTCTGAAATGACCTCAGGACCTCAAGGTCTGAAATGAACAACAAATATGATTTATCTGAGAAGGAATCAGTCGCACACACCATAAATACATCACAATAATAATAATAATAAACACAAAGCACATACTCTTTTTCTCCCCTTTGTCCCATGCAATACCAGCCTCTTTGACCAGAGCAGTGATTCCCAGCATCATGGAGACGGTGAGTAAATCCGTCACTTGGATCACAAAGCGCTCCTACAGAAACGATACAGATGAACATCTCAGCATCAAGTTCAGATACATGAATGAAACAGCTGAAGTGAAGAGAAAATGTTCCAATCTGCTTACTTTGAACTCCATGTCTACGTAGCTGGCCTCTTTTCTCTCCTGCATTAAACCAAAACAAAAAGACTGGAAGTTGATCTCATGCTTGGTTTGTTTGATGATCTCTCTCAGCAAAGCTCGGGAGGCCCGCAGGTAATCATCCTTATTTGTCAGCAAATCCTGGAACACCATGGCCAAGAACTACAGACACAAAGATTTGAGACAAGACGAATGTTAGCTATGAGAAAAAAAATCAACATAAATCAAAAATATAAAAACCATTTCTGTTTTGGGTCTTGCTTAACCTTTGGTCCCTGTTCAGGGCTGTGCTGCAACACAGTGTGGAGAACCTGCATGTTGTTGGGATTTCTGGCATTAGACAGCTCATTAAAGATCACCAGCTTCACCATTGTACCCAGATTGTCTCTGTGTGCATTTAGCAGCTCCCTGGTAAATCACATTTAAAGCACAAATTAGCATGAGTTGCTGAGCTTAATAAGAAGTACAGCACAGAGTATAGCTGCACACACCTGACACATAACATGTAATGATTGAGAAGGACTTTAGGCTTGAGACGAATCTTAATCAGGTTGGAGATCACTTCCATATCATCGGCTCCATGAGTGTTGCAATTCATGCACAGTGACATGAGGAGGTCCTGAGCCGGCCGGGTGAGCTGTTCACACAAAAAGCACAAAGAGTAATGAACCGTTAGTAAACAGTAATATTTAGGCGAGTAATCTTTAGTTGGTTTGACAATATACCCTTTTCTTTTTACCTTTTAAAAGCTGATTACATTTAAATAACCTCTCTCTCAAGAAGATAAGAACAATTTCACATAAAATGATGACGTTTACTCACTGTGAAAATTGCAAGTGTAACTAAACATGGTGTTTACGTGTATAGGTGGAGCATATATGTTAGGATGTGCTTTGCCGTGACTTGCTTATCCTTTTACTCCACACCAATGGGTGTTTAGAGTTAAGCATCAACAAAACTTCCAAAGCAATATGATATGTTACAATGAATTCCCTGTATTCATACTGTTTCTGTTTAGTTTTGAGAGGAGAATTTCTGAAATGCACACAAGACAACATTGTGTCTTAAATGTGTTTTCTGTTGAAAAGTACAGAGATGTGAGTCTAACACTACAAGCAAACAGTACACTTTAAATCAGAAAACAAGAATTTTATGTTCTTGATTTTTTGTTTAGTTGATATTTAAACTAGACAGTATTTACTTATTTAAATATGTACCATGAGAGTAATCACATCACAGTTGGTTTTAATTAAATTGAATCTGTTAGCCTATCCTAAAGAGCTACCAATAAAATAAAAACAAGGTACTTTTTTTTTATAATTCAGTTTTACATTTCTCACCTTCGGGTTCTGAAGCCACATCTCCAGCCTCTGCACAGCCATGAGACGGGCCTCTTTGTAGCCACATGTAGCCGTGAGTAAACGAAGCAAGTTACGGGACACGTTGTCCATCGGCTGCCTGCGGTTTAACTGATCCCTGAGAACATCGAGCACATAGTCCTCCACACTCTCTGCTAGTTCCTCATACCTACGATTCAACAGTAGACAAGAGAAACACTTATTTGCATCATTTTAGGAGTGTTCAAAACATTCAAGTGGTGAATGACTAAATAAAATAACTTAATATTATCAACAAATAATTGTTTCAGGTCACATCTGTATTAGCAGCTGTCATACCGAGGCATAACCTGCCCTTCATCCTCAGGACTGAGTTTCTCTTCTGCAATCAACAATTCAGTCTGACTGTCATCTTCATCTGGGGTGGAGGGATGAGGGCTGCTACCTGGGAGAACCAGCAGCGAGATCATTTTTTTAATCTGTTAATAATATGACAACAACACAATCCAGAGGCTCTTTTAATAAACCCTACCTGCACTGAGATCTCCAGCAGTGCGGCCAGTATCAGCCTGCAGCAGCATACTCTTTGGAGGCATCTTTGTTCCAAAAGCAGTTTGGATGTTGTCAACAAACGTTTTACAGTGATTGCTGTCCACCCAGATCCTTTCCCCCAGAGAGTCCTCAATGTACACCTAAAAAATGAGTTTTAGATCAGCATCATTTTAATAAAATCTCTCCTATGGTAGGTATAAAACCTTTATACCATGGTCACTTATGAAAGAGTTAATATTAAATCAATTATTAATACGTTAATGTTGTTGTTTTTTACCAGTAAATTTGTATATTTCACACAAGAAGAGGCCATTTAACATCTGTCGTTGTGTCACGATGCTGTGAAACGTTGTCATGGTAACTCAGAACATGCACCTTGGTCGGCCGCAGCCGTTATATTAGGTCTATCAGAGGAGGGACGTAAGATGATGTCTTAATGTTATGTTAATGTTGTTAATACAGAGGGCAAGTATACCTCTTATCTCAGTCGGCCGCAGCTCTTAAAACCGACCCGTTGCCATGGAAATGCACATTTCTTACAAGCATAACTCCTGAACTGTATAACATGTCATAAAAATTCACAAACCCTCGGAAAGCAGAGAAATAGACTCTTGGTTCATTCAGTTGTCATTACGGTAGACCGCAAGACTCCGCAATATGATCATTCAATAACGGAACAATCCGCCTATTTGACCGAAACGTCTTTTATAAGCGTCCATTATCACTTTATAAAAACACCTTGCAACCAATCAGAATCGTGTATTCACCCGGACCATGGTATAAAAAGCTGTATTTAATGGAGATTCTCACTTTTACAAAGATCTCTGGCCAGTTCTCATCCTCTTCATAGGCTGCCATGAGCAGATTGCAAGCCAAAACAGATACCAAGCTGTTGCCTTTTGCTTTAAAGTTGATAGAAGCATCTCGACGCAAGAGGCTACACAAAGCCTTGGGATGAGAGTGAGAAGAATGGAGAGTAAAAAATATGTAGCTAAACATCATCTGTGAGGTTCACAATGAAAAACATACTGGTCTTATGTATTCTGCATTATGCTTTATGAGTTAAACTAATACAAATGTTTCTACTGTTTCGTCTTTTCTGTTGAGCTGGTTAAAAAAAGACGAAACAGTAGATTCATTATGTAACTGCTCTACTGGATGTTATATATTATAACCTCGCTGTACTGAAAGTTTCACCTCAATGATTCCTTCTGTAGCAAAAACATTAGGCTTGATTTTGGCCAGAAACATGAGGCTGAGGTACAGCGTGATGTCAGGTTTGGCTCTGTTCATCTTCAGTTGTTTCACCGCTCCACACAGCAATCCCTCAATGCGGTCATCATTTCCCTCCGACTCTGCAGCTTCAATCTCATCCAACAGAACGGCTGGAGACACTACAACAACAAACATCTGTCACAAGCTGAACGTTTGTAAAAGCTTAAGTGTTAAACTTTATTCAGATTACACAGAATCTGCTGGTTTACCTTCAATCGGTACTACTGATGGCTCCTTTATTGATGGTGATATGGCCCTTTTGTCCACCGCTGCAACATCAGCAAGGCGACCCAAAGCACTGACAGGAGGGGTGGTAGATAACTTGGGTCGTTTGGCAAGAGTGGAAAGACCAGACGATGAGGGGAGGGTAGAGGATGTCTCTCTTTTACGGTCAGCAGGTAAACCTGTGGGTGGTGGCTTCAGGAGCACAGCAGGGGCTTTGGGTTCTCCAGCCTGGCTCTTTGAGCCAAGAGCGATGAAATCTCCTGGAGGAGGATGACCTGTAACAGATAGATATCAGTAAAACTGTATTAAAGATTAACGTGGAAACGTGAGGTAACTGTTAAACTTGTACCTGACGGTTTTGTAGCACCGGGGCGCCTCAGAGTTGTAGGTTTTGGACGATTCATGTTTCCTGGCGAGTCGATGACATTACCAGACAGGAAAAACTAATATGAAGAAACAAACACAGCTACAGCCTTAGTTTAGCAAACGCAATTAGCATAAAACACACGTCTTACTCTAATTAAACAAAACATTAGTTACTACATTAGTATTACACACAGCTAGTATATAATACGCTAACAACAAAAGCATTGCTAACGATGTGTAGCTTTTAGCGACTTAAGCTAACTGTATCAGATAAAGGATTGGCACAAACGAAAACGTAGTTTTCCCTCTGACTTAAATTCACAGTTACACTCTATTTATTTAACAATATGTTTTAATAAAAGTGGCAGTGTTTTAACCTGAAAAAGCGCTTCACACAAAACTGAAGGACACTAGTTAAAGATATCCAAAGAACTGAGCTGGTGGCTTCTTCTTCTATCTTCTGAATTTTAGTTTCGCCAATCCAAGAAACAAGCACACCGCCGCCATACGCCTGGCGGTGTCACTTACACTGACCCAAAACAATGGAAAGAATTGACTTTATTCCAGTTTTAGCATTATATTATGTTAAATATTTATTATGGTTGCTTTACTTTATTTGTCAGTGTGCTTGGATCTTTAACTGCTTTACTTAATCTCTGTAAGTACATTTTATAAGGAAGTTCTTACAGAAAAGTTGTTATTTAATTGTGTTTTACATGCTGCCTCTAGTGTAGTTGCTCATAATGACCAGAAGAGGTCAGCATTTACACACAAAGTCCCGCTCCCACATGTACACACAATGCTGTCATCGGTACAAAGCAAAAGAATCCCAAAGATTTATTAATGAATAGCTTTGTAATTATCTCCCTCAATTTAATCAGCATATTTGTCTGATAATTGTTTAAAAATCCACATTAAATCTGACACGGAAAAACATATTTATCACCATTAACATCAGGGTCTGCTGATATTTTGCATGACTCTAATGAACACTTTTGCTTGTTTTTTTTCTTTGTAACTGTGTAAAAAACATCATAGGTTGCCCACTACAATTTTTTTTAGTCCTTCCCTTATACTTAGATCAGATAGTTACATCAGATTACAATCAGCATTCCTGACACAAAATATGACAAAAATAATACTCTGAATGTGATACCAGCATCACACTTCTATTACAACATGGAGAGGATCTGCATAAAATAAAGTGCACAGTTATTAAAAAAAAGAAAAGAAAACCACTGGTCGGACATCTCAAATATAATTGGGCCTGTATGGACTTTAAAATAGTGTATGATAATTAAATGATAAGGAAAATAAATAAACAAACGAGCCTGCAAACAAAAAAAAACTTTTCCGGAAAGCAGTAATGCAATATTAAACTTTTAAACGTTTTATGGTATTATTTGGATAACAAAGATACTTTATAGAAGGAAATCTGAAGACTTTTAAAGGTTTTCACACTAACTTTAGATTTTATGAGACCCTGAAATGTCAATGATTTACCACAAGGTGCCAGCAGCAAGCATTCATTTCTCACTGTATCTTTTCATCCATGGCCTCAAGAACTGCATCCTTTGTGAAAATTAAATTAATAAATACATTTTTTTGTCATTATGGAATCAGATCATGAAAGCTATTTGTCTCCTAATGATGCCCATATTTAGTCCGGCTCTCGGTCTGCACCACTGATCTGTTCATTCCTTCAGCATTGCTTAGCTGTGAAATACTATTAAATACAGGTTATGTTTTCCCTTAAAAGGTGACTTACTAAACTCTAAATCCCTTCCAATTCCTTTTGTTGATCCCACTTTTAAAAAAATGCTACTTAATAAGAAATCAGTTTGGTGAAGCTGGGAGAGGTCAGTCCTGCTGACCTGAGGTCAGATCTCCATTGTCTGCTCCAGCTGCTGCTGCTGTCACCACTACTACTGTAACTCCACCATGTTCCTTTCCATGCAGCCCTGAGCTGCCAGCTGGTTACGTAAAGTGTTTTCATATGAAACACATTTTGGTGAAGTCAGTGGAATGTCCAGTAAATGCTCCAAATGAAATCTTGGGTCACATGGGAAGTCTACGAATGTGCAAAAACAATTCTTTAACGTTTTGAAGTGACGTATGGCTCACAGTGCACCAGAGGCTGCTGTGTAACTGGACAAGCTATGCCGAAGAGAATCTTTGCTAAAGCATCAATTATTTTCACACAGCATGTTTTTTTAAAAAGTTTTCTTTTGTTTAAAATACCTTCTATCCTAAATGTTGGCATTTAGCTGGCCAATAATTTAGAGCACATGAAAGAGAAGGGGAAAAAAAGATCCTTCTATCAGGGGGCCTCTTTGTGCCAGATCAGATTTCTGTATTCAATGGTGTGAGTCAGAAAGAAGTAAGATTACTGACTCAGTGCTACTTCCTGTAATCTAAAACTGACTGTAAAGAACACAGACCCCACAGCTAGAAGATTTAACAAAAACCCACATGAGTGTGCTGCTCACAGTCAGCTGTGTGTTGGGTTGGACAGGAGTGTATTTCACATCTACAGTGAGTTTGCTGCTGCCAGATGGACAGTAATTAGGTGGTGTGGAATTGAGTGAGCAGCTGGATGTCTGATTCAGAACATCAGCGGCAGTCCCACAGAGATCAGTCTCATCTTTTTCTTTCTTTCTGTCTGGTTCTACAGGAAACAGAGACTATCTTCCATCCATCTTCCTTCTATCCCTATTGTTGTGAGGCTT
>JBAMIG010000022.1:14651290-14668554 GCA_037177335.1 Kiunga ballochi
CATCCATTATCTACCGCTTTGTCTCTAACGGGGTCGCGGGGGGGCTGGAGCCTATCCCAGCAGCCAACGGGCGAGAGTATTTTATCATAGATAAGAGAAATCTCTTGTTAAAGAGTTTTTATGATGATGATTTTGGAGTAAAAGTAAAGAACACTGTTAAGATATAGCGTGTTCTGAATATAGCAATATTAAGGTGTCCCCATTTTTTTTAGGAGGCTTCCAAATGGAACCATATTTCTGGTATTAGGGTTAGGTTCATGAACCCTTTAAAAAATGGAGCACTTTATCTCTGCTGAGCAAAGCGACAGTTAAAGAGGGGGGGGGGGGGGTGTTTGATGTTGATGACATGTTTGATGGTGAAACGGATTTTTTAACCATATAAACCTATTACTAATTAAAGCTTTCTGTTTACATATAGTGCATCTTCTGTGAGATTCTGGTCAGTTGTCTGCATGCAGGGAATGACGACTCATTTCAAGACGAGCAAAGCTTTAAAGGTAATTGTGACGAATTTAAATGATTTCCCTGCGTCATGTACCTGCACCATTCTTTATCCACGATTTACGTCTTTGCAGGTCAAGAAGGAGGCAGGTGAGAATGCCCAGACGCTCAGCGATGACGAGCTGGTGGCCATGTCTGTGCGGGAGCTCAACCAGCACCTGCGTGGGCTGACAAAAGAGGACGTTGTCCGGTTGAAGCAGCGGCGACGGACCCTAAAGAACCGCGGCTATGCTGCTAGCTGTCGTATCAAACGAGTCACTCAGAAGGAGGAGTTGGAGAGACAAAAGACAGAGCTGCAGCAGGAGGTGGACAAGCTGGCCCGGGAGAATGCCAGCATGAGGTTGGAGCTGGATGCCTTACGGGCCAAATACGAGGCCCTGCAGTGCTTTGCCAGGACTGTGACCCGAGGGCCAATGTCACCCGGGAAGGTGGCCACCACCAGCGTCATCACCATTGTTAAGTCCGCTAATCACAACAACTCAAGCCCAACCCCATTCTCAGCTCCTTCCTACTGTTGACAGGACTGGGCTCCCTCTGTCTCCTACCCGGTCCTCCCTGGTTCTGACCTGGCCCGAACCCACTCCTGCACTGAGAGGATGCTCAGTGTTTTATTAGACTCTGAGATGGAGTGGGGTGTCACGCTCTATGACGTTAATGCTGCATTCACAGTTCTGTCTCCCTCTTTCTGTCACATATACAATCTACATTGTCTGTGCACTGTTGAAGCCCCTCTAACCTCCAGCACCGGCAGGGTATTGGGCCTCTGTGACCCTTACCTCCGTGACCGATAACAGAGATTTGCTTTTACTCCAGCTTGAAGTGTCTGACATGCCTTAATGCAGAAGCACCAGATCTAGGACCTCTCTGTTGTTTATGCTGTAGGTAAAAAAAGAAATAAAAACAGAGATTTTAAGTATGTGACAGTACAGCTATTTGTAAAGCTTTAGTAAATTAAGCTTTTGATGTTGTTGTCTTAAGCAGATCTATATCAGGAATGTCATTTAACACACTAAGATTGAGGTCAGATGGAAACCTCTTTAGAGCCACACTTTTTGGTGCTTTCCAACAAGATGCCCTTAAATGCAAGTTGAACATAGCACCAGATGTTATATCTGACACTCTTTTTCTTTTTAAGGCAATGCTAAGCAGTAAAATCACATCTTTTAGTGGTCAGTTAAGCTAAAAACCAGTAAACATGTGGCTTTGCATAGTGCATCTGGAGAACACAGGAGCTAGTAGCTTAGCAAGTTTTGCTGAGTACTAAAGAATGTCAATTAGCACCAGCACGGCGGTACAAGACATGTTTCACGTCTTGTAGATTAACCTCATCAGGGGATGCAGATCCAGTTATTGGATGCATCTGCAAGTCGAAGTAGGACTCAATTTTAGTTGAGAAACTGTTGAATTATTCAGAGGAGCTGCAAAGTGTTGACGCTGTTAAAACTATTGGAGGCTGTTAGGAAAACATTGCGTGTGATGCTGTTGGCTTGTTTGTTTGCATCATGTTTTACAGATTTTAATACTTAATAATCCAACCAGGGGTGACAAAATGTACATCTGGAATTTAAGTGAGAAGTGGGCCAGATTTCTTGTGGATTAGGCTCGTTGCATAGCACTTATAACTGTATAGGTACAGTATAAATGAAAAATAATTCACAGGACAGTTTATTTATAGAAACGGAGAAGATGACAGAAGCCTTTCTTTCTGTTGTTGCTGGGGCTTAATTGTATGATGATTACATGTGGTGTGACCATTTACTGCAGGATGAGCTCAGTTAGGATGGTTATCTATGATAGGAGTACACTGCAGCACTTATTGGATGAGATGGGTAATCCATATTGGATATAGCTGTAATGGTCGTTTTTAAGTAGAATGTGATGCAGCTCACTTCCTGTATATTACAGATCTGAGGTGACAAAGCCCAGTAAGCTTCTGTTTTCACCAACGCTGATAAAACTCCGTCCAGAATGAAGTCATTCCTCCAGCTGGGTCACAAGACGTGCTGCTGCCGGTGTTGGTATTTCACAAACAGTAGTTATTTACTTTGCTTTTGACACACTCTTTTACAAGAGAACTCCTGACACCCATCTCTAGAAACGGTGGTGTCACACCGACTAATGCAGTAAAACACCGTGGTCATGTTGAAAATGTTGTAATATTTAAAATCTGAAACGAACTTGAAATCAAGCTGTTCTTACAGAGGATCCATTCCTAATTTGGAGTGAAGTCAATAGAGATTGTTCACGTCAGGATTTTCTCTTGGCTAAGAGGACATGACTGTTCTTCCCCTGTTCCATAGCTGCAAAGAACAGTATGGGGAACTTTGCTGCTGTACAACCTGCTGTGATGATGCAGGGGCATTGCTGTGTTCTTACTCTCATTTTGTATTTTCACCTGATTTCTATGTTGATACGTCCTATGTTCTTTTTCTGATATTAGTTTTATACAGTCTGCATATACAGTATATAAATTTAAAATATATATTACATATTTTTCTATATTTATGTCTTTTACTATCCTGGGAGTGGTGTGATAATATACTCAGTCTTTGAAGTCTAATTATATTGATGGTGACTGTCTTTTCTGACAGAATTTAAATGACATAAGAAAAATGTCCAGATTATATCCCATCAGCAGTTCTACACATTTCTTTTTCTAAAAAGACTAAATTAAAATTAAAAATGCCACCTCGTGTTGATACTCGGGTTATCTATTGCAGTGCAAACAGGAAATTTACCTGTGGCAGGTAACAATGAGCACATCTGTCCTAAATTTAGTGTGGTGTAAAATAGGACCAAAAGCATATTCAGATTAAAAACCAGCAACTTATTTCATACATTTGGAATATTTTTCTTGATTGTTTTGTGCAATTTTTAAAGCAAAAGTTTATTTTTTACAGAAACAAGTGATCTTAAATATCTGACAGCCTGAATATGAACAACCTGGGTTACCTTGTAACTGTTGCCTGATAACTATTGTAAAAAAAAAAGAGACTGTTAGACCCTTTTAAAGTGGTCTTTCTTTCCAAGTTGGAGGTAAATGAGTATGGTGTTTACATCGATCAGATCACAGATGAGGCAAAAGCATTTTATGTAAAACATAACAGTGACCTCTTGTGGTAAATTAAAAAGATTCAGCACTTATAACAGAGTTTAAGACTGATTTATTTTATAAGAAAATCTGAACATTCACACAAATTGTTTTTTTTTAAGTCAAACTAAATATTTCTGTGCCGTGCCAAATAAACAAATTCTCTTGGTGAATTAAATGCAACCAAACAGGTCTATTCATGCGCTCTCAAACCAGTTTCTATTAAGCAGAGCTGTTGGAGGCTTTTTTATTTAGTTTTTATTAAATGACGTGTTACAAAAGCTAATAATTTGTTGGTGAAACTCAATGTTTTCTAGCTCAGATCACAGTTTTGGATCCTACAACAGTGGCAAGAGATGAATGATGCTTTTAAGCAATGGGTCTTTTTAATAACAGTCATTTTTCTTTTTTTTCCCCATAAAGAACCAAAGTGCAAATGTATCTGAAGAAATAAGGTCACTTGTGCGTCTTGTTTAGAAAATCAGGACCACTTTTTCTGAAAATGTATTTTATTGTATAAGCTTTCACACAAAAGCAGTGCCAGCCCTACAAGCTAAACTGCTCAACTGCGGCCATGTAGAAGGGATGGAGCATAAAATAAATTACTTTAAATGTTAGTTCAGTTCCTGTGATTGGTATGACATGTTTGTATGTTTTGAGAGGTTGTTTCTTTGAGTCTGATGGTGTGTAGCAGCCCAGTGCGTGTGAAAATCTTTAAAGAAGACAGTCAAAAGGCAGCATAAGCTGAGTTTGTAACGTTACACCATGCCATTACTCCGCTCATATTTTTATTTATTTCATGGATTTGTATTTTATATAAAAAAAAAACACGACTAAATTATTTTTTATTTTCTTTCATTTATTTACATGTTTTCTAAATGATCTACCCTCATGTAAAAATAAAAACTTCTGTTTGTTTCTGATTCAAAGTATGGTTGTTTCTTCTTTCAGGTCTTATAAATAATGATCCTTCCTTGTTAACATGTTCTTACTAAACTCTGTTACAGACATTAAAAAAATCTTTTCCATTCAAGCAAAGCAAGACTAAGGCAAGACTAAAACTACTTCACCAGCTAAGTTACTTCCCGTGTTTTCCAGAAAGACAGCCATCATTGGCACACAAAGTTAAAATGAAATAAAAGAGGACTTAATTTACAAAGATTGGCTTCTAATAACCTGACTTGCGACATATGAGGTTTCTAATGAGAATCAAGAACATCAGACTCTGAATGTATAACATTTGGTTGTGTTTCTCCTCTTTCTGCACACATTTTGGTCTGTTTGAGCCTGAGTTATACATAATAAATACAATAAGACCTTTAGGACTCAAACATATTAATACAAACTGAACATATCATACAACACAATTAACACTAATCAAAATTTTCTCATATTTTATAATCCCTGGAATGATGAGTGATGCTTCATAACAACAAAAGTACAATAGCTGTTACAACAGTACATACGCTAAACAAAATCTGATTGCTAAATGACAATCCTGCTGCTCTAAATCCTTCTCCAAAGCATGCTGTGAAAATTAATGAGAATATTCAGTCTACAGGAGACGAGTTTTTCTGATTTTGTCTACCGATGGTTTTCACAAAAGCCTTGTAAAGTGCAGCTTGAAGGGCCAGCTCCAAAACTAGTGTGTCTTTGTACAAAGCCTTCCATTTGTCAAAAAACCATGCAGAGAAATGCTCAGCAAGTACTTCAAACATGCAGATGTTAGAAACAGTCCATGAAGTGCCATTCTCAGCCATCGCTGGTTTCCCTGTCTCCCACGTGGAGTCACATATTAATCACCTCCCCTTTGAAACTGACACGATTCAGAGGAATACACTTCAGACAGTCGGAGAGCTACAGCAGCATAATGACAGAGCCAGAATCTGCATCAGGGACGCAGCTGAACATCCAGCAGCTTGATTTAAAGAAAAGCCATAGCTCCAGATTTCAGTGATGAAGTGAAGCTGACATGTCATTTTCCTGATTATCACAGCAAGGTGGAGACAGATCAGTTCTCTGGCTATTCAGCTATCAATCTTAAACCTGTTAAATCTCATCCTTCACTTGCTGTTTAAATTATCGCTGAAACAGAAGTAGGCAGTCCATCTTAAATACTGGGATGATAAAATTAAACACCTGGGTTCAAGCCAGTTCTGAGAGATATGACAGCGGTTTCCGCAGGGGGTCGGAGATAAGGACGGAAAGGGCACAAACACCTGGATCTGGCCTAAAAACTGGCTAGAACTCATCATCAGATGTAATCAGCATGATCTTGTCAGACTTGCGGGAGCCCTTGTTGCCTGTGGCCAGTTTTCCATTGGTGCTGGGCTGGGTCACCTCCTGTGTGGATTGTTGAGTGTACTGCTGATAAGCTGGAGAGAAGTTGTGAATGGCATCCTGCACCATGTCTCCTGGGTTTATGGTTTCTTTGAGACCACTAGAGATGCTCTGCATTGGGGGGATGCTTTCTGCAGAAACAACAAGGTTACAGTTACAGAAACACTTTTATGGGCATATGATGTAGCTGTAAAATAAAAATAATAAAAAATAAAGGGAGTTATTATGAAAGAGATGAAGGACTGATATAAAAACTGATGTCTCAGCTTAAAATCTGACACTTAAAATAATAATAACAATTAAACTCAATCCCTTTGGATAACGGGCATTTATTTAATTATTGAAGCACCAAACCATGTTTTAAATTCAGGGAAAAAAGCATTAAAGGCAGTGAAATTATGTTTTTATTTCTTCCTTATAATTAATGAAGCAAACATTTCAGTGTTCTACTGTTAATGTGTTGTTGCTTTTTCTTTGTCAGCTGTGGAATATAAATGGATGGAACAGTAGTCAGCAACAGTCCCCTTCTTCACTGATGGTCCCCGAGCACCCAGCTGTGAGTCCAACTGATTCACTAAAATAATGTACTAAGCAACACAAACAAAGAAAAAAAAAGAAAAAAGCTTGGAGACAGCTACAGCTTTTTGTTTCAGGGTCACTGCTGCTGCATCAGCTATTAGAGGGGGCAAAGAGAAGGGTAAGAGTGTGTTCTTGTGGGGTACAGAGGTGCAGAGTTAGACATGGTCTCAGGTCTCTCTCTCCAGCAGGCCTGTCTGTTCTACAAAAGGAGGTGGAAGGAGGAAAGGAGGTGATAACTCTGCAATCACTTAAACACATCTGAGGAACTTTTAAGGCCATTACTAACAGAAGGAAATCAGGTACTCAAGCAGTAGAATTGTGTGTGTGTGCAATTAAAACAAATCCATTAATTCACTCATTATCTGCATTGCTTATTCCAATGAAGGATCACAGGAAGCTGGAGCCTATCTCTGCATCGGTTTAAGGGTCACCTGGACAGGAACCCAGTCCATCACTCCATCACAGACAAACAGATCAGACCAGACAGACACACACTCACACTCACTCATTCCTGAGGACAATTTAGAATAACCATAACAGGCATCTCATTGAATGGTGGGAGGAAGTGGGAGTATCCGGAAAGAACCCATGCTAACACAGGAGAACATGCAAACTCCAGAGAGAGACCACTGTTCTCAGCGGAGATTAGAACCAGCAACCTTCTTGCTGTGAGGCGGTAGTGTAAACCACCACACCACCATGCAGCCCAAAAATAAATAATTTAGTATATTTATCACACACATTATTCAGCACTATTATTTATTAAGTATTAAAAAGTTCTTTCCATCTCTCTCTCCATCTTTTTGTGCTCCAGATCTACTGATCCGAGGTCATTTACCATCTTTAGTTCTGGAGCTGCTTGTTCCTGATTTGCACCTGACAGCTCCTCAGCTATCCTCATTTTCTTCAACAGCCCACTTCCACTCTTTACTTTGATACACCTTTTATTCATTGTCACGCCAGCCCACACAGATGTAATATAGATGGCAATTAGCACTGACAGGAATAAAGACCAGTCTCAGGATTAAAACAGTAATCCTAATAAGCTCTTCTATAAGAACTCCTATGAATGGTGACTCTTTGCATTTTACCCACAGATAATCTTATTTGTAACGGAAATCCTTTCTACACTGCATCTTGTTGATAAACAACTTATGTGTTCATTTCTCTTTATCTCGTTTCATGCCACCATTAACTTTGTGCCCATTTCAACTTTAAAACCCAGCAGGAAATGTATTGACTTAACAGAACAGTATTGATGTTTTGAACTTAAACAGTCGCACACGTTTGCAGTGACCAGGCTGCTACTGTCCTCAGGTAAAGTCACTGCCCCTCAGATCACTACAATATTTACCTTAAAGAGCTGGTGACAGAAGGTGGAACTCCTGTTTGCATTAGTGATTGTAGAGGAACAGACTTAACCAACGTACGGTTTACAACCCCCCCTTTGTTCTCCTTCATCTTGGTTAAAATGTAAAGTACTTTATATTAGTAATGACATTGTGGGTTGTTCAACATAATGCAACTGAATGCATGCAATTCCGAAAGGCTATTTAAGACTGTTATTGTGGCAAAAAGAAGAGCAATTAACCTGAGAACATGGAAACCTATCTGAGTTGAGAACAAGCGGTAATAAATGGCTGAAAACGATTTCCCCAGCTCTTTATACAAACTCTGCTCACCTGGCACATCATTTTTCTTCTCCTGGTAGACCGTGCAGGTGAAGGCATATCGCAGAGCAATGGCAGCAAAGAACATTTCAATGCAGATGATGAAGTTCTGCCAGCTTGCTGCCACAGTGCCGGCACCCACCTGGTGTCCATCAATGAATAGCGCTTTGGGAATGACGCCGCAGCGTTCCAAGATGGCGAGGATCATTCCTACCAACGAGCCACATTCTCTGTTAGAATTGTTACATCCTTTATGGGAAGGTCGCAGGAATAAAGGTGTATGAACTCACCTTGCCAGAATGATAAGAAGATGACAGATTTAATTGTGAGAAATTTGAGCACTGGCTCATACGGCCTGAGCAGATCACTTGTGGCGAAGAAGAAGAGGAAGAGCGCGTAGAGAGCCAAACTGACTGAGAAGTTATAGATGATTGTGATGTACAGGTATCCTCCATTTACACTGCAAAGAAAGAAAGCAGCAATGCGCCGCACTGCATTAACAAATAGCTGGTAATTTGCTCCAGTTTCTGATTTTCATCCTTTGACTCCATTTAAACAACAAGCTGGATTAAAAACAGTAACAAGAACTCAAATACATATTTGTGAATGACCTTCTCATTTCTACGATTTATCCCATAAACATGCACGTTTTCTCTTCTGACTGTCAGCGTGCTTTTCTGCCCCCCCTTTTTCCTTTTACAGAGGCTCTCTGAAGATTCAGCTGTGACTGCTCTAATTACTCCCATGAAGTACAGAGTGCACGGTTGACTGAAAGCGTTTTGGTAAACAATCTGAATCATCATGGTCTTGCTGCAGAGCTTAGTAAAGACCTATCCCCCCATAAAAAGAGAAGAAAAAAAAAAACTTATTTCTCGCTGATCACTTTGCTTGAGTTCTTCAGAGAAGTAAGAACTTGAGATTATCATTTAGCGTGACAGTAAGAGGATAATGAGAAAGAAACTTCCATATGAAGCCCTGAATGAGCAGTTTAAAAAGTGTTGTCACAGCTGACTCTTCAGACACAGACAGCGAGCAGAGAGGCACCTGAGAATACATGAGGCAGGGGATAATTGTATTGCATAAATTACCCTTATTCTTCAGAGATCTTTAGTGGCACTTGAAAGCCCAAATTTTATTAAAATTGTTAGTCTGCAAATTTTCCAGCTTTTGCATCAATTAATATACAGAAAGAAGGAACGATATAACGCAGGGCCTCTTACTTTACAATACAGTTCTAAGTGTATTCTTCAAGCATGTGACGATAATCAAAGGATTTATTTTAAAACACAAGTCAACATTTCTTGAGATTACATCTCTCAATGTCAAAAGCTGGAAAAGTGACTGTGACAGCAGCATGCACACGCAAGTTTAATCCAATAACTTTAAAGTTTCAAATAACTTAATTCCCACTGTGAAGAGGTGATATAAGCTTCTTCATTTCCAAATTGTTTCCATGTGCACATATATAGCAAACAAGCCTTGTGGCAATGACATGCATGAGCAGGATACATAGAGAATGAAATGCAAAGAGAGGTGCTGCTCACTTAAAATCTCCATCATGATATTTGCCAAAGGCTTGCAGGATGATGGTGATGACGGCCATGATGGGTTTGACAACGCAGAACTGGAGAGTCGCCTGGAGGACACATGACAACTCAGAATGAAACAACAAGCAAAGACATAAAGAAGAAGGACAAGGATGCCAGAATCTGTTTGGATGTCAAATGAGACAGGGGAGACGAGCAAGTGTCTCATTTATTTTTACCAGTGGCCATTTGTCAACATGACCACCAGAGCTACATATTTGTTGGGAAATTGTTTAAAAAAAAACGAACAAGCATGTTCATTAATGTACTGATTAATGTTTCAATTAAAAACATAAAGCTCTCACTTAAACAGATGCAAGTTGTCTTTCCTCCAGGATGCTGATACAATGACAATGATGTAGAGGATGGAGCTGCAGTGCAAAGCTGTAGGACAGGTATCCTATGTTGTTCACTCAAGCCCAAACTAACCAATTTGACAGAGGCTGCCATACATGAAAGCAACAGACCAGAAGTGTTCAACTTAATTAGCCAAAGGGAAGCTTTCTGGAATGACCAGAGTTGGTGGTATGTTTAGCAATGTGATAATAATAAGCATATACAATACAGTATAACTGATTTGCTTTGAAGCTTCCAGTACTGACAGTTCTCACTTGCCCTGAGCCTGTTCTAGTTCCAGTTTGTCACTCTACATATTCTTAAAGCAATTTAGCATGCTTGCTGACATGCTTGATATTTAAAAACACAATGCACGTTCATGGTGGCAGTAGATTAAAAGTCAACAGTGGTTTTATACATCTTGCAACTTTGGGGTTTGTGACTACACTTGTGCAATCTGCACTCCATTAAGATCAGAGAATAGACTGTAAGACTAAGGAAAACTAAATGAGATATAAAGGTGATATATGACAACATTTTACCTGCACATGGTGAAGATTTTCCCATGATCCAACTGGGATGCTCTCGTATAGATTGGAAGCCCAAAGCGATTTGCTACTACTGTCTGATTATACATAACCATCTGCATGGCTTCATGCATTTATCTACATGGTGATGGAGAAGCAGTTAAGATCATGTTAAAAAATGTCCTAACTTTTTTTTTTTTTACACATACGTGTAAAATTCTTATTATTACTGGAGTATAAAGGTGACAGAACATGATATATTATGTGTGACATAACTTAAATTAAACCCAGAACCAAGAGTTTTCCGTTTTGGACCAGACCTACCTGAACATTGTTGGTAAGATAACTTTGGGAATAAAGTGTTTGCCGCAAGATTTTTTAAAAGCAGTTTTAAGTGAGCAACTTTGCCCGTTTGTTGTGGTGAGGAAAAAAAACTGCTAGTGCTCAAAGAGAAACTGCACACTGAGCTTTCTGCTGCAGTGTGAACATTTCTGTCAATGCTAGCACTCTTGAAACAACACCTATGTTTTAGTTGACAAGGCCTGACATTATGCTTGCTGATCATGCTTGGGTGCAGATTGAAGCATGTAGTTACTTCTTTACACTTTTTATGGTGAAACAGAAGTCTTCTCTGAACCAAAGCAATGCTGCAAGAGGGTGCAGAAACTAAACAGGAAGTTGAAATGCTTTAAGCCTCTGCAAAGTCAACAATGCTGCAGATGTTCTCTGCTGTTATGTCACAGTAATATAACACATGCCGATATCCTGCAACTTCTGAGTATCCATGCATAAATTATACACATCAACTGTAATACGAGTTTGGGCAACCAAAACTGCTAAACCTTCCCAGGCACACCTATTCAGATTAATTATTAATTAACTTGGATCCAGTAAACAGCTTCACCAGAAAGCCTGCATGGTTCCTATTTGTGCAGTCTAACACCTGGAATGATGATAAATGACTTCAAACTGTAATGCCACAGACAGTTGAGGATGCAAGAGCTGCTTATCCTCCAGTTTTATCTTCAAAAATACTCATGAGTCCAAGCTGCTTTTCCATATCAGTGACTGCTTTCTGAAGCTCTCTTGTAACCACATGCAAAGGTTTCTCAAAATGTACAAGCATTCTGATGTTTCTTTATCTACCAAAAACATCTCTTTTTGTTAAAGATTATTTTAAATCTTTAGTGAGATTAAAGATTTCTTCCCATTTTCTATTAACATTGTGATCAACATGCAAGTACATCAATGTTGTTGAAATAAATGAATATATATCATGTTTCTTATCAACATCATCTAAATGTTCCATCTAATAAATAGTGGTTTAATTATGTGGTTAAGCACATAAAAAATAAAACTTTAATATTTTCAGACCATAAAATGCTCTTTTATCCATGTATTTTGTTTTGAAAACACACACCTCAGTTCTAATATCCATCAGTGTTATGGGACAGACATTTGTGTAGCATCCCAGGGTACCGGAGGAGAGCTCAGTGCTGACACTTCATATCATCTCTCATTGTGTATTATCAAGCTGCCGCTTTCACGTGGCCTCTGCTGCTTTTTTTCTTTTCTTTTTTCTTTTTACCTGTGGACGTTAGCCACTGAGAAGTGCGGAGCCAATTAAAAAAACTGTCATTTTGAAGCAAAGTGGGAATCTGAGGTGAAAAGTGATTCTCAGCTTAGTTCTTTCTATCGCCCTTTTTTTTAAATTAGCTATTTAATGTATTATTCTCTTCAGCAAGAGAATTTTTACAGTGATAGAGGGATCTTCTGTCGTGCAGAAAAAGAGGAACTTATCACCTGTTTGCAGAATCTTAGAAAGCCGATGGAGTAGCTCATTCCAACAAGACAACATGTACCATACAGACAGCTTGACCTGTGAAAACAGGAAATGATGGATGGATTCATATCGGAAACACTGTAATTCCAATGATATCATAATATAATAATATTAATATAAATATTAATCTTTATAATATAAAGATTAACCTTTAAAGCTAAATGTCTACTGTAAGACCTCAAGTTTGGGCAAAACATTTAAAGATTCCTTTTTCCATTGCATCAATCTGTTTTTATTCCTACATAAGTACTGAAACAACCAAATCACATGCAAATAGGGAGGATGGACTCAAGACAAACTGAAACACTGAATCTGGATGAAACCTCTTTTTTCTCTTCCGTGTTGCATAATTTCATGTGAATGTCTAAAACATTTCATACTAAAAAGATAAAATATTGATTTAATCCTGAAAATTCAAGCCAACATAAATGAAGTTGATGAACTTCAGAAAGTCCAGAACCTGTTTCCAGTCCAGCAGCTCCGTGTCTCCACTGCAGTCGCTGCAGCACAATCAGTTTTATGCCTTAGTTTTAATTACGGAGACAAAAACTAATTCAGCAATGAAGAACTTTCTAACACTGATGCTGAGAACAGTATCTGTGTTATAATAATAAAATGAAATCTCTGGAAATGTTAGATTTTTTTAAGTTTAGGACATTAGAAGGAAGCTTTGCTTTTAAGAACAGATATTGATACCAGTCAGATAAATTTGTCATGAATGAAATGTATGAAATACATGATGAATTTCAGCTGAAATGTTTGATACTTCAAGCCCACACTCAGTACCAGACCCCGCTCAGCAAGGACTCCTTTGGTATTAAACATTGATGGGTTGGTTTCATTAGTTATGTGATTATTTTCATATCATAATTTATTAATTTTACTATTGTGTATGATGTAATGAATTCGTTTTCACTGAAGAATAAATATGATTACAACTAATTATACTGAATTAGACTATATAATTCCCTTAAAATGACACTGTGGTGAATTGTCCCAGTAGAAATGAAGCTGAATGAAATGAGTTGAATTGGGGATTAAGGAACTTTTTAGATAATGTTCAATGTAGAATAAAATATTACATGTGAAAAAGCATGACAGACATGCAGATTTTATTCCCCTAAATAATTCTGACTGGCTCAAAATGATCAGTGTTGTTTGTGTTGTTAGAGCTTAAAAAAAAACACAACATTAAAAAAACTGGATGATCAAATCCTAACATAATATTTTCCAGAAGAACTGAAACTTTAATTTTATCTGAAGAAGAATATGTGATCCAGTCCTGGTGACAATCCCAAAATAAGTCCCAAGCAAACCAAATTGACCTCCACTGACTGGAACGAGTGATAGAAATATTTAATTTGGTGACAATTTGCAGACAATAGGGTGCATTCTTCTTCAGAAATTGTGCATTGGCTAAAGAATGCATCTGAAATGATTAGCTGGAGTTTCTTTCCAACCTCAAAAATCATTTAAATAAAACTGAAAAAGAAACATTTAAAAATGACTCAATGTGATTCTATGTTTTGTTTGACTCTTTGGAAAATGCTGAGTCAGCCAAATAACCACCAATAAAATATGTTTCCATTGATCAGAGATAGGAGCCATTTATAGCCAGCACTTCTACTCGTACGTCACAGCTTTTATAAGCAAACAGATATAACCATAAAATAGATAATAATAAACAGAATAAATGTCTTTAAGTCTGCTGTGTACAGCGCAGAGAAGTGGACTGTGTGCACTCACTGTATGGGCTTCCCTCGAATCTCTGACATGATTCCACTTTCTCCTCCAAGATACTCAAAGGACAAACTCAGGAAATTGTAAATGACAAATGCTGCAACACAAAAAGAAGTTATTTCTTTAAGACCCGACATCAAATATGTCTCATTGTGTGATTTCCACTGGAAAGTAATTTCTCATCACCTTCAAGCAAAACTTTACTGAAAAAGGTCAAATCATTTCATAAGGGGAAAAGAAGAACAACTTTCTACATGATAAAAAATAATTAGTCCTACATTTTGGAACAATGAACATTTCAGCCTTTACATTAAGAAGCTTCTAAAGGTTCTGTGGCTCGGAAATCCCTAACTAATCCTTTGTTACTATTTAAGGAAGGATTAAATGAAGCTAATGGAGATGGTGTCCAGTCAAGAGAAGGTTCATTACGATTTAGCCGCAGCTGCTGGTGGTTTCCCTGATTTCTGCTGGAACGCACTATCAATCAGCTACAAAATTGGATTGCAAACAGGACACTAATCTGTGGAATAATAAATTTCCTATTTTCTCCTCTCAAATTGCTTGTAATCCATTCAGCATAGTGTTCACCTCTGGTATCGGTCAAGTATTCTGGCTTTAAAACTTTAGCACATAATTACAGCTTTGCAGTATAATAGAAGTTCAACTGCAAGCTAAAGATCAGGGTTTGAATTACATTTCAATTGTTGCTGAAAAGACAAGAAAGAATTTTCCCAATGTAAAATGTTCTGTCATGGACCGGCGATCCGTCCAAGATATACCCAGCCTCTCACCAGTTAATAGCCGGGATGGACTCCACCCGCCTCATAACCCTGAATTGAATTAAGCGGCATAAAAAACTAATTAAAAGGTCATAAAAACTATTAGAAAAAATGTACAATCATTAAAAAAATGTCTCACTCCAAAAATGTTCTGCCCCAGATCAAGAGGTCTGTGAATCTGAGTACAATGACTAGCGTGAAAAAACTAGTTTGGCTACTTCCTCATCTTTCTGTTTAAAGCAGCTGTTTGAAATGGGAGGACACGAGGAAGAAAAAACACAAAAACTATTCCCAAAGAGGATACTTTATTTCAGATTTGCAGTACATACCTTCGTAGCAGTCTCGAACTGAATCAAAATAGACGTAGTACTGGTCGTTGCTGATGAACAGGAGGCTGAGCCACGAATCAAAAGCATAAACTGGAACAATAAACAGGATGCGGATGATGTAGCGCTGCTGATTGGGGACAGTGTAGGATCGAAGGTGGGTATAGATCTACAATGAAGATAAAAAGCACAAGAAAATGCGTCGGTGGGAACAGGAACATGATCAGAAAATATGGAAGCTTCAAAGCACGTTTTCATGTTTGTGATCCACAGCAAAAGATTAAAACGAGAAAAGCACTCAGAGCACAGACCTCGGCAGCTCATTTCACCCAGACTGTAATTTACACCTTATCATCCAATTCTCTTTCATTCTATATGTATACGCTACTAGTCCTAGATATACCGATACATTCAGTGTCATGGCTATATTTTATAAAAATTAGTGTGTAGTTCGTGTAACGTTGCCAACAAACAGATAAACAGATAAACCTCCACCTCCTCTACCTCTTTGGTACACAAACACATCGCTTCATCGCTGCCAAAATCAATTCCAACATAAATGGTCAAGAAATGGAGAAAATATTAGCAACAACAAAAGCAGGTGCTTTGCAAAACTGCTCTATTAAATATCCACTCCTTTAACATTTGTTTTGAAAATATCTTAGTCATTATTTATAGTTTCCTTCGCTCTAAGACCGAGTCCTCTGTCTGCCATTACAGACACAAAGCTTGTCTTGAATAAATACAGATTAGCCATGTCCCATTTTAATGACTTCCCAGAACAATCTGTTAAACCAACTTACCACACCTTATAAACTGCACAGCTCTGACTCCTCATGCAACAGCAGACAACAGTACATAAATGTTGTTTCGCAGAGCTTTTAAAGGTCTTAACCTTTATTTTTAAACTCAAACACACACACACTACTCTCGCTCACAGCTCCATAAGGCCTCCATAAATGGGATGTGGTGCATCTGACAACAGTTTGGGGAATACACCCACCGTATGGCAGACAATCCCCTAATCATTCTTTACAGTGACCTTTAAGTATTAGATAAGGGCTCACATTATTTGAGGGATAAGTTTTTACACCAATATGTTTAATTTAAATGTCAAATAACATGTATAATAACATAATTGCCAACGAAGCAAGGATTTTCCAGAATATGATGTACGTCAGAACAAGGAGATTAGTAATGGAGAGGGAGGAAAGCACAGGAAGATGGCTCCTTTCAGGGCTTTCAGATAAGCTAACATCACATGACTGCAGGAACTGATGCTATCTTAGTAAACCAATCAGCAACAACACTGTTGAAAAATACTTTTGATACTGCAAATCTGACATATTAAACTCTTATCCAGTTAATGGTGTGATCGCTTCAACGGGAAGAATTATCTGATTTAATTGAGAAAAATAAGTCAAATCCCATCTAAAGTATTTTCCAGCTGAAGATAACTGCAGGTAGGTAAAAAAGCCCTCGGGATTTAAGCTAATCGTGTGGTGCCAGTCAGAGTTGGTTGCAGTTGATTCTGATCGACTCATCTCACAAAAAAGCCATAAGATAAAAAATCTTAAAAAAAAAAGGAACAGCCAAAGAAAATCCTCTAAGATGATCAAAATGCTAATGACTAATCAGCCAACTAGTTGTGATAGAAAGTCAATCTAATTCGTTGCACCGAGCTTAATCATATTTATGCTCACATTTATTCATTTCTCCTTGGAAAACATTTTGATATCAAAGTTAAATCTCCCCACTACAAACTGACTAAAATAAGTTAAGACAAACTCACTGATGTAACTATCTTTTTTTTAAATTTTTTTTTTATTATTATTATTTTTTTTTTATGTAACAGTATCTAACTATCTATCTATTTTTGTTAAGAAATGGATTTTACTAAGAAATTTAATTTGTTAAATGATAAAACTATTTTTCATTGGAAATTC
>JBAMIG010000022.1:14693410-14709745 GCA_037177335.1 Kiunga ballochi
CGGAGGCGTCTCATTTCTAATGGAAGGAGCACTTTCAAGCGCGCAGACTACGAAGGACACTTTGCGGACTACGTAGTTTGCGTACTTAGAAGTATGCAGTCTCTGAATTGAGAAACGGTCAGGGCCATTTTCATTCACGCGTGACATCATCACAAAGCGACAACGAAGTGTCGCCGCTGTCAGATATGGCTGCTGCTTTGCTCATCCTTCATTGTGTCCAGAGATTGGCTACATTACAAAAGTCTTTGATTTACAATTAATATACGCTCACTTTACACAGCATGACAACGGTAAACAAGAAGAGTTATAATCACATTTTGGAAGTTATCTGGATCATTGTCTGCATCCAGAACTGCTTTAAAATATGTTTTATCATTGCGAGACAGTAATAATAAACGTGGCGGAGGTCTGCACTCTCCTGGTGCTTTTCTAGTTATATTATTTATATCATTGATATGTTTTTTTGCCTCTTCTGCTTATAACTGCTGGACGGACAGTAGAAAAACAGTGGGAAAAAGGAAAACTGTGAAGAAAGTAAAAAAAGGTAGAAAAGCCACAGCAACTGCAAATCATCTTTAGCAGAGAAACTAAAACTAAGCATCTTTTACACCTGTAAATAAACACTAAGTATTCTAGGACCTCTAAGAAAACACAGGTGACAACATAAGGATGGAAGAAAATTATAAAAATCAAGAATAACTAAGAACACAACAGCAAAAGCAACAAAAAAGCAAAAAAAAAATGCATGTGTGTGAGGAGTGTGCTGTATGTCTCTGTCTATACAAGGGTGTGTGTGCATGTATGTGAGTTTAGAAAACTGAAGTTGTTTTGAGTGATTATGTAAATACAACCTCGCCACTTTCAAGGATTGGGCCAGACTGAGAAGGCCCCCAAGTCACAGGCATCAAACAGCGAACAACCAAAGTAGAGCCGAGACCTCCAGCCACAGGGAGGGCCACATGCTCACCCAGAAGGAGGAAGAGGAACACTCCCGCCAGAACCCCTCGGGGCAGCCAGAGCCTTGCATGGCACTGTCCCTCCAAGCATATGTTGTGAACAGAACCCAGGACTGACCCCCCATCTCCCCCAAAAAATATGAATAAAAGAACAAAATACAATATTGTAAAAAGTACTGGCAAGATTTCCAAAAGTGATTGAGAGTTTAAGCCCAGCAGCACCTTGATCAGCTGCTGTGGATGATAAGGATAAAAGCAGAAACTGTGGCAAGCTGCACTTTCACTTAAAGTCTTTTCTGATCAAAATGATCCATTTAAACCCAGTAAGTCTGATTCCCACAAACCAGTAAGCATGCACATCCTTGCTGTTTACAAAATGATGATGAAGTGATGCATCTACCAATGTTGTATTTGTTTCCTTAGATTCATGGAATTAGATGACACCAAGCGTTTCCACAAAGAGAAAAGCCAATCAACTGGCTGTGCTCACAGGTTAACTGATTAACTGGTTGTGTTGACTGGTTAATGGATGCATTTACTGGTTAAAACAGCAGATCTTAAATTTAATCCTGAGTTTAAATCCTGAAAGTGAGATGATGATTTTTAACCATTAAGCAACATTAACAAAGCACCTCTTTGATTTAGATTAATTTATGTCTATTGTTAATTGAATGTCGGATGTGTTTGAGTCTTGCTAAAGCAGCTTCTGTGTAGGTGTTCATGGACAATATGCAGAAATAAAATGCTTTTTCATTAATAGATTTAGCTATTTGCTTATTATCAGAGAATCAAATTGTTCTGAACCTGATTGCATCATTATAATAAAAAGCAAGTCTTCATTCAATCTTTAGTTGCGTCTTGTTGAGATAACATCTCCACATGAGAAGAGCGGGCAGCGACACAGAAACACTGTTTTCACACTTTAACTAGAAACGTTTTTATCTGTTCCATCGTTTCACATGTCCACTGTTTTCTTTCTCCGTCAAACACAAAGTAGAGCGAATGCTGCTCTTATGTTATCATCTTGTCAGAGTTAAATTTTTTTTATTTTACTAATAAATGACACTTTTTGGAATTTTTTATCATATCTACTCTCACCCAATTTTTTCACTTGCTGCTTGGTTTTAGCTGTTTTGAGAAGCACACAGTTTTTGTAGCCATGTGCATGTAAAGGAGCGCAAAGATTTATGATGTGAGTCATAGTTTATGAGCATGCCTGGGTCAAAATGCCAAGGTCAAGTTTTTTGTCCGAGGTCAGCTTGGCATTCATGGACTTCATTTTGCTGTTGCCTTGGTTACATATATGGACAAAATACATTGTGACTAAACCATGTAACTTGCAAGTACATTACTGGTTGCATTTACCGTATAATAATAATAATAATAATAATAATAATAATAATAATAATAATAATAATATTAATAATAATAATAATAATTTTGTGAGAATTAGAAATTGACAGAAGCAAAACAATAAAGAAAGAAAGAAAAAGAAACAGAAAACAAAAAAGAAGAATTCCTCTCATAACATGATATCAAAATATCATTTTTACAAAGCAATAACATGTGCAATAGCACATGCTATTGTTATTGTGATCATATTCTACCTTTGTGCTTAAAATTGCCATGCAAATGAAAGTTAGAAATCAGCAAAACTACCTAAAAACCCAAATATCCAGCGAGCTGTGTAAACCAGTGTGACCATCTCATGTTATTTCAAGCTTGGAAGCATTCTAGCAAAGTCTTAAGCACTCACAATGATTAGGTATTGCATAACTTGAAATGGTGCCAGGGTTAAAAAACATTTTAAATGTACTACAGCCATCACTGGGCTCAGGCTGTATTCCAAAAGGACAATTTAAGAGAATTACTGGAGACGCATCAAGTTGTCACAATACCATCCTGTCAATGAAGCCAGCAAAAACATGGTGTTTCAGCAAAGAACATCTCCCTCACATGTGGCCTTTGATAGTAAGCCACAGGCATATGTTGCATTAAAGATAGGTGGATAAATGCCTGCTTTGTACAAAACATTCCTCTGAATGTTGCTCTATGTTTTGTGACTTTGTTGCACTTATGAAAAGTGAATTTTATTTACACTGTGTGGGCAGATGCAGAGAAACACATCATTACATAATTGTGGTTGTCTCTTTATTTCATTTCAGCACATTCATAAAGTGTACGACTACTTTTATTTGGAAGGAATCAGAAGATGTGTTTGTTAGAAGGTGCATTTATATATTTCTGTGGGAATACAGCTAAAACATTCTGCAATAAAAGCACTAAGTGACCTTCAAGGTTAATAATGATTTTTTTATTCATTTTGTTTATTCAGTGTTATATAAAAGAAGTCCGTAAAAGCAGACAATTAATTGCATTAACTCCTTAAGAGGCAAACTAAACATCTGAATAACTCTAGGAACTTTTGAAGGTTCAGTTATGCTGTGTGCTTTCAGACCAAAGTCATTGAAATAATTAAACATTTTCTGACCCACATGCTCAAACCAAGGGCTTAACTGAGAACTGAGTGCTGACAAAATCGGATTCAATAAAAAAAGAGTCAAATAATCTTTACACAGTAGCAGGAAGTCTATTTTTGTGTGTTTTGGGTAGTACTTCACGCTACCGCTAATAAAAGGAGTCTGTTTGCAGCTCTCATTCTGATAAAATAAATATTAATCCATTCAAAAAGTCCCTCATCTACCTCTAAATGAGTTGATTTCCTTTAATATGCAAAATATTGTAGACTAGATGGGAATAAATTAGATCGCAGACAGCTACTAAACTATTACAGTAAATGTTAATATGTAACACTGAATTAATACTTTTACACAATCAAGCAGTTGGTGAATTTGAGAGTTTATCTCTGGCAAACGCATTCAAAGCATTCAATTATTTAATGAATTTTCTTTAGAATGATCAAATTAGATTAGAGCTGTTGGCAGAAATAACATTAAGACGCTCACAACGGATTAAATTATTTGGAAGCATGCTATTAGTTTAAGGTTGGAGATGGCAGAACAGTGGTAGATGCTCCTCAGACACATTATATCCTGAAAAAATCACCCTAAACTGTTTAATGTAAAGCTCAAGTGTAAAAAGCGACAAATGCAGAGGAGTGAGCTGAAGCCAGTCTGAAGCTGCTGGGAAGCAAGAAAGCAAGCAGAAATTCTACTGAAATACCTGATGAGGTTTTCCTTGAGTCAGCATGGTTAGGACTGAAAATTACATCTTAAAAAAAATAAATAAAAAAATAACAGAAGTTAGAGTTTGGGGAAGCAAAATGGGAAAAACTGCTCTCCAGCTCTGCTCTACACAATGCAGAGTATATCCCTATTTCCAGCTGACCTTTCGATGTCGAGTTTCATTAAATAATGCAGGAGCCACGGGCCTCATTAATAGACTGAGCTTAGCCAATATTTCTCTGAAGTTTAACTTAAACAACGGATGTGACAATAGTCTCAGTTCTACTCACAGTGACAAACTAATTATCAAGCAGCTATTATCTAAACACGTTTTTGCATCACAGCTAAAATCACTATTAAATTGCTTTTTAAACTGATTTACTGAGAAATGTACCTCCTTTTTTTTTTTTTTTTTGAGAAAAATTTTTTATTGAAGATTTTCATCGAGGAAACCTCCTTTTTTTTTTAAACCAAAAGAATAATTTCTAGAAAAGTTTTACAGGGAGAGCAGGGAGGTCTGTAAATAATTGACTTGACAGTGTCTGGTCTGAAGTGGAGACATTTATTTTTGGTGTGTCTCCCTTGGTCTTCTTGTTGGGACCAGAAGACACCATTATGACACCATGAGTGTGAATAAACTACAGAAGAGTCCATTTTGTTTTGTCCATTTTCATATCATTTCACTGCTACAGCAAAGTTGCAAAGATCACATGGCGGATTAAAATACTGATATTTCAACAGGATTTAGAAAAACACATCCATGTACTTACTTTAATTGACAAAAGGACTCTAATTCTGTCCTTGCAGGTCTCCCAAAAAGGTCCATTAAACAGCTTCAGTTAGTCCAGAAAGCTGCAGCTCCATTCCTCACTAAGACCAAGAAAGTGGACCATGTACCTCGACACTTCATTCTGGCTTCCTGTTGGTCAAAGAATTCATTTCAAATTCCTGCTGATAGTCTATAAAGCCCTGAACGGTTTAGGACCTAAGTAAATTCAGGATCTTCTGGTTTGTTAAAAACCAACCAGATCCTTCAGTTCATCAGGGTCAACTCCACTTTCTGTTCCCAGAATCAGAACCAGACATGGAGAAGAGTGTTCAGGCTCCTCACATGTGGAACAAACTGCAGGTCTGACAACCATCTCTGGTGTTTGAAATTACGGCTTAAAACAGTTTTATTTGCTGCCTTTTATCACAATACCATTGCAGTCCTCACACAGTAACCCTTATGTCATGCTTTTTTATTTCTTTTTATTTAATTTCTTTGAGTTCTCCCTAAAGTTTACATGAATGCTTCTGCTGTAATGCTTATTATGTGTTTATATGACTTACTTTGAATAGTCCTGAACATGAAATGCTTTGTATAAAGCTGCCTTGCCTTGCATTGCCTGGTTTTACCTGCCTGGCCTGGTCTTACCTAAGTTAAGCAGCTTTCACACATATTACACCATTTAAGAAAATCTCTTTGGGATTTAAGTTCAGTTTGAATGACTTACCCTCATTTCAGGAGTGTTTACAAAGTCTTACAGATAAACACAGTGACATACCAGGTGACAAAAAGATGTGGATATGACAAAAGGATTCCCTGTTTATACTGATTCAAACTTTTTAAACTTTATTTTTAGGTAAATTATATAAACCCTAAAATGTTATCCTTTCTGGCAGGGCTAGATACATCGACGGAACATAAAATGTTTTGATTTTTTATTTGTTTTTCTCTTTCTGACAACTCAAACTAATAAAAAACAGCACAAACAGCCAGATTACTCTTGTTCCAATTCGACAAACCTAAATGACAGGATAAGTTGGTCCTCAGTGCTGTCAGGCAATGAGTCACTGTACCTGACCTCTGTCCCGCACAGGATTACATAACCAACCGCTACAAAAGGTGCTGCTGTCATCTCTGAATGGACTCTGAATAGGTCTTTTGTTTTTCTCTTTCCATTACTGTAATTATCACATATAGAATAAATTTAGTTTAGTAAAGAATGGAAAGTGTTATGTGACACTTGTTCATGCTTTTTATTGGTGTTTCCTTCCTGTTTTTTTTTTTTTTACGTTTAATTTTATTTTTATTCTTGTTTTTTTTTTTTAAATCCTGACTTACCTGTGCTTTATGAAATATTGGCTTGGCCTGATGGCCTGGGCATAAAAATGCTAAATCTTTGGCACCATCTGTGCTACCGCAGTATAAACAGCACACTGTATTTTACTAAACAAAAGCTTTAATGCTTGCACCTACTTGTAGAAGTACAATGCTGTTGTTGCAGCTTCCAAAATGCTGTGACATTTTTAAAAGTGCACCATCATTCAAATTCTAGAAATGTAAAAAAAAAAAAAAAGGTTTACATAATGTTTAAAAAAAGGTAAAGCAGAGATATAAAGAGTGCACTTTGTATCACATACATGGAGGGTAAAGGGATGAATTTTCCAAGGGGAAAATAAATTGATCTCATTCAAAATTTTCACTGAAATATGTTTTTTTCAAAGTAATGTGAACAGGGATAAAAAAAAAGGTTATCTTTTTCTGGTTTTAGTTTAGGAATAAAACAAAAATTGCCTTTGTATTGCATTGAAGAAGAAGAAAAGTGCATAATGCCACCACATAATGCATCAAACCGTACCGGGAGCAAAACAGTATGAAATGACACAACAGCCGAGCTCTTTACAGGGTTTATTCATTTTTGAATATTTCTAAATGGTCTCCTGTGATCATACTAAACAGCTCAGGTCTCTGGACTGCCACATAATCTAATCATCAGCGGAAAACTAACTCATAGGTGTTGTTTATTAAAGACTCTTAACTAGAAATGTCTGAGACGGCATCTAATCTTAAAGCAGCATGTCGCTGAAAGAGGGGACATATTATTTTCAGGCTAGATTAAAATTTTTCTCAAAAAGTTTGTGTCTGAATCAAAGATCTGGAGTCGCTTCTCCAAATGCTTAAACAGAATATTTGTTTTAGATGTAGGGATAAAATACTGTCTGATGTCAGTATTATTGGTGCAGCAGCTGCTTTATTCAGATATCTTAAATAAACAACACAACATTCACCTTCTCTTCTCTGATAAGATTTTATCCAAAATATAAGAAAACGATGGCTTAGCAGCATAAAGTGGGAAAACTCTCAGGTATTTCAGGTTAACGGTTGGTAAAATATTTAGTTGTGTAATTTCTACATTTACCTTATACGAAATATTAAGTTTTGTAACTCCTCCATTTAGGATTTGGTTAAAAATCTAAATTGACAAACTGTGTGAGACTTAGTTAAATATGCATTTTGGAATCGAACCTTCAGTAAAATATTTAGTTTAGAATTTGCTTCTGCTATAATGCAAGTTTACACATTTATACAAACCAAAAATGCAAAGTATGGAAAAGTTGGTTGTATGAAGTGAAAACAATCAATCCTGGATTCATCCAAAAATATTTTTTCTTTTTTTCTTTCATAGCCTGATTCATAACATATTAGTTTAAGAGAAAATCACTGTGTTTAAATGCTTATATGTCAACACCTACTGTAGCACTTTTTAAAATCTCTGCATAAAAAGGCCACTGTCTAAGCTGAGGCTTAAACCAGTGACCTTCTCGCTGTGAGGCTGCAGTGTTAATCACCTGTAATCTCAAACATACTGAACAAATTTTAATATAAAAATTGTGAAATATGTCTGCACAGAAACACCAATAAAAAATTAAACACACAAGGAAAAGAAAAGCTTTAAACTAATGCTATAACATCCACACCTAATAAGAGTTTAATACATTATAAGGTATCTATATAAGATACATGCTGCATATCATGATAAACTCATAACTGTCCATAATAATGTCAGAAAAATATGTGCAACAACCATTAGAAAAACATGCAAATAGCAATGACATGAAAATGTTTTTCAGTCTATCGTTTTTAAACATCAGTTAAAGCATCAGGATATAATCTTCAATGCATCTATTTTATTTTTGCTAACCCAACCAACAGCAACTTACAGAAAGTCTCATGTATGAAGAGAGTTTTGGGTGGGATGAAGATCAGACTTAGTCTGATGTGACAGTCGCCTGATGTGGTGAAGCATTTGTGACAGTTTTATACAGTAAAACATTTCCATTGGTGCAATTTGCAAAGGAAACAGTAAACATGTCAAATTTTGAGCCTTGAAATATATAAATTCCTCCTTTTTTGAGTCTCTCTGACAAATTCAAGTCAGGACATTTTGTGATTTCAAAAGCGGATTTAAAAGCAAAGAGATGAGCTTGTTTGCCTTTTGTAAATAAATCTATACTTTTTCTACTGTGGATAAGTGTGAAGATTGGACATTATGTTAGGAGCCTGCATTAAAATGACTTTATGTGGAAAAAAGTCCCACAAAGAGAAAAGGTAGAGCTGAAAAGGTTAAAAAAAAAACTATTCTGTTGACTTCAAAATTATTAAAGTTAAATTATTCATTCAAAAACATTGTTGGAATTATCCCAATTATGCAAAACATTAACTTTGGTAAGAAGTTTATCAGCTCCACACAAGTAAATTATGAAAAGATTAAAGGATAGAGCCTGAAAAAATGGTGAAATGCACTGTTTACTGCCCAGGATGAGCAACACCTTCACAGGTGTTAGATTAGTACCTCTCACCAATTCAAAGATGTTTATTTCTGCAAACCAACAGACCAAATGTATCATTATTCCTGCTCAACCTAGACTTGTTAAAAAGCCAAATCAGATGTTAATGATATATGATGTTAGAAGCTAACTGTGTGGCTCAAATCATAAAACCAACCAAACCACATTTAAAACAAAAAGTCAGGCTCTGGTGCTGGAAATCATTATGCATGCACATCAACATGGTGCATGGACACAGACATAGACACAACTTCAATTAATCATCAGTTGATCAGAATAGCACTTTTTGACTCTGAAGTGTTTTATTTTACATAAAAATACCTAACCAATATGAGCTTAACATTTTGGAAGAAATGTATTTTATTGCACAAAGCTAAATATAATTGACCCCAATGGATAGTTCAAATTATCCAAAGGATTTGAAGGGAGTGCAACTTATAAAAAGAGAAAGTTTCTCTGGTAATGGAATGAAGAAATAAATGCTTCAAAGGAGCTGCCAAGAGGGGAGCAATTTAAAAGAGTCAAAAGATAGTTTAAAAATGAGGGGTTTAAAAATGTTCTGTGGCCCCACTGAACAGCTACGGGTCAGACACCCTGAGGCTCTCTGACCAAATGGCAGCAGTTGATCAAGAAGAGCTGAAAGAAAAAATATCACAGAAGTGCATGAGGTTGGATGAGATCAGTGAATTCAGAGAGTCCAAGAGGGATTTGAAGAAAAGCTGAGGATCATGTACCATGAAGTGGAGTCAGTGTGTCAGCAGGGTCAGAACCTGGAGAGATTAACTCTAATATTTATACCAATAGCTACACTAAATAAAAACAGTTTTTTATTTGCTAAAGGGCTGCAAGTTACAAAGCCCAGCAACTTTATTTTCTCTGTCAAAAAGACAAAAGGCCCTCTTCATTTATATATGCTGCCTGATGCTTGCTTGACTCTTTATCTCTTATGTGTGTCTCAAAGCTGATGTAAGCATCCACTCTTTCATGTTATCTTAATTCTCCCTCTCCACACACTCGTTTTACATTAGGGCAGGGTTAGGGTACATTATGTACCCCACCGACCTCAAAGTCCATGTAGCCAGCCAGCTCTGTGCATACTCGTCTCATACTTAGACTACCACATATGCGTATTATCAGAGTATTCCATCGAGAAGCACATTAGCAGATTTAGATTGTGTAGAATGGCCAAATTGGTGTAAAAATATTAAACAAAATAGTGACAGCAGCTACTGAAGTTTGTATTAAAGGCTTCTAAACCAAATCTTGTCTTCAAAGTTTTCCATTATTCTTACTGGATTCTCGTAGCGTAATGCAAATGTCGGACAAAGTGCACAAACAAACAAAAAAAAAAAGGTAAAAGCACTTTATCAAAAGTTAATCCATTTATTTTATTGATCAAAATTTAAACTAATTATATTTAATTACTTAATTTTGTATTTCTATTTATTTTATTTAAGAATTATTATTATATTTAAATAATTTAAAGTGTAATCAATAAATTAATTAAATTAATTAATTTACATTAAAATCCAGTTATCATTATATGTATTATTAAATAATTTAAATTGTAATAAATTTATTCCATCCATTCATCCATCCATCTAATACAAAATACATCTAATAAATGAAATAATTGAATTAATTAATTTACATTAAAAATCTGTTTAAAATATACATCAAAATAATTAAACTAAATTAATTGACTTAATCAAAAGCTAACCCCTGTCTAACCCTTTAATGTACCTTTATGTATAAAATGGTTGTAAATCCATCTCTTGCTTGTCGACAAAGCTAAAAACACATGTTAATTTTTTTTCAACAACATCAATATTCACAATGTAAAATATGTTAAAAAACACAGTTCTAATATACAAAAGTGACAAAATATCTTTATGTCTTAAAATAATTGAAAATACTTGTTAACATATTCATGCAGAGAAGTAAATTGAAAATGATCTCAGCTAACGGCAGCAGTGTGCAGCATGCTTTCTGAAAGGACTGCTCCACTCCCAACTAAAAGGTCAATGCGCTTCAAACCCACTTTATATTAAACATAGACATGTTTGGGGATATTTGAATAGTTTAACTCCTCAAAAAAAAGTTCAAAGAGGTATCACAAGGACAGTGTCATTCTATAGAGGTTTTAAGGCTTTTAAGGCTTTTAACCCTCACAATCATATAAGCATTTTACATGTGTTTGAAGGTAACAATATGGCAGTGAACATTTTAACACTGCAGCCCTTTAAACATATTAGTTTTAGCATATTAAAGACACACAAAATAAACAAAGGCAGCTCTCCACATCTGAGAACATTTAAAGCAATAATATAAAAAGCAACCATATTATAAACAATACAGACTTTTTCCACAATGTGGATGGATGTTCTGCAAAGTATTTCAGTCCCCAAGTTTTTTTTTATAACTTAAATGCAATAACAACTATTGAAAAGCAGTTAATTTGTTTGTTAAATCCAGCAATGATGTTAATGCTAACATCTTTAATGTGACTAATTCTAAACCAGACATGTTTGTCGAGGTAGAAGCTGATGGGAGACTGAGAGCTAATCTGATCCTTTACACAGGATAAAAATCTTTTTACATTGCTCCCACTGCTTCATAGTCAGAAGAAAAGTATCAAGAAGAAGATACAAGGACATCATTTTTATTGAGCAGTGACATGAACAAAAGAATGTGACAGAACAGGACCCCTGAAGTCTGAACTGGTGGTGCACAAGCAGAGATGGGAGGATGCTGCGGTGATTAGGTCCTTAATACAGAATAGAGAGACAGAATATTTAAGAAACTTCTTTTAACAGGGGTTGAGCAAGGAAATCGCTGCAGTGACAAGATCGCAGCAAGTGAAAGAATAAAGAACAGTGAGCGTATAAAATTCCTGCTACAAGGTGCTTTCACAGTTCAAGGGCCTTATTACAAATAAGACCCTTTATCATATATAGTATTACAGATACTGAGTGTTGCTTCTTAATGTTTTAAGGACTAAGAAAGGTCAATTGCAATGCACACAAATGCACCTTTTTCCTTCAGCACCTGAGTGTGGATCTGTTACTTGCAGGAATTCATTTAGTTCAGTTTTATGGTTCTGCAGTCACACAGAAGGTATACTTAAGCCCCATGCCTTTCAATCCCCCAATGTACCGTAAAACCTTGGATAAGCATTTCCAACAAATGACCTTGGTCAGGTATACAGTGGGTACTCTGCCAGGAGAGAGCCAAAAGGAACATGAGGCTACAAAAGAAACATGACAAGTTCTGCAATGATTTCTGTGCAACACTGTTGTAAAAATCCCCACTATAGCTTGTTAAAACTCGATACTACAGCATGTAAACTGGAAAAATATTTATATAAATAAAAAGACCATAGACTCCTTTTTGTCATTTTAAACTACTTAAGTCTTTATTTACAAAAAGAACTAGTAGGTGTCACCATGTTTATTTCTATTAATAACTTTTACTCTTGCGTTTGACTCTTAGCTTTAAAAGGTCGTGCACAAACATCCCAAAGACCAACATTTCCGCTCACTGAGCATCTGATAAGAGATCTGCACAATGAATTGTGACAATCCCATTTCGACTCATGAAACATGTAGAAAAATATGCTTATCCGGCTGTAACACGGGGTGAATGCTAATTGACCAGAGTTTATCACAATGATGAATGTGAATGACAACAACTCTGTTTGGGAGATAAAATTATCATTTTAAATGTCTTCCTATTCAGTACCCCTCTCACCCTCATGACCTCTTCTCCGAGTGATGTCCTGTTGAATTTTAAATCAGATCCATAAAGCTCCTTATTGTTAAAAAGGTCACCAGGTCTCATTTTTCATTTAGCCTTTGAGACTGTCACTGTCTACCACATTACGACATTATTGGCTAACTAACCCAGTTCAGATTGCTGAAGTCTCGATGCATCTGATGACATTAAACTTTCAAGTGTCACTTTAAAAATTGATGGGAATTTATGATCTTTTTTTGAATGGAATGAAAATGCCATCTGTGCAGCAAAAGTTTAATGATTTATTGATTTAAAAACTGGAAATAAAACATTCCTGAGCCTTTGAAGAGAGAAATCACATCCCATATTTTCCCCTCCATCTGCTATGTTCATTTGCCAGCTTTTACACACTGACTTGTCTTTTTCTGCAAACACATTATGCTGCAACGTCTAACTTTTGCCAAAGTAATATCTCTTTGTAGCTTAGAGTGGACATAGAAGACTGCACGCTGTGAGCCAATCTTCTCCTTCAACTTCTGCACAGAACAAAGAAAGAAGAAAAAAAATCCCTGCTAGCAACAAACCCACTAATAATGTAAATTCAGCACCTAATTGGCAGCACACCAGCTGTGTCTCATCAGAATAATGAGTTTGGTTTTCTTCTCTGAGAAAATTATCCATCTTCTCTGGATGCTAAAAGCTCAGCTTCAGTTCTTTTTTCTTTTTTATTAAGGAATACAGTTTGTCCTGACGGCGCTGCAAGAGCCCGAGGTTTCCAGAGCCAGCCTGAACCTGCCCAACATCGCCAGCTGCCTGAAAGGGAGGCTTTTAGCACCAACAGGCATCTAACTCAATCAACCCCAAGAAGTGAGCCAGTTTTTGTTGGTCAAGACACAAGGGACCATTCCAGGAGTCTTCCTCTTCATCTTCATCATCATCTTCATCCTCTGGAATGGCTCACTGCACAGTTTGATTATATGCATATGAGGGAACCTGGCAATGTCAGCTTTTGTGCACATGTATAACTGCAGGGCTTTTGATCTCCCACTTGAGTGCAGCTTAATGATTTCTGGGACTCCGACTCTAACGTATTCACTGAGCAATATGAAAGGTTAATACGTATTTTATTTTTTGCCATTTAAAAGAGAGTTGGAGTCAGTGGCAGTGACTGAAATCCTTGTTGGGGTTTGAATAATCACTTTCCTGCATCAAACAGACTGAATAATAGCCTTTCAGCGGCCAAATTAAATAGCGAATGTAAAGAAATTGCACGAGCTCACATTGCATTAAAATGTGAAGCCACTCAGTTTTTAATTATGTTGTAATTTGATTTTAATTACTCAGTGTCTGTGATCAGTTTGTGCTTTCTATACATATCACCTGAGATTTCTTGTAGCTATGGTTGGAAAGGGAAACAATAATGAGTGCAAAACTACACTGGTGACAAATGCCATGTTGCCGTCTCTCTGTGGGGATGACATGAGCTAAATGTTAATATCAGCATACTGTCACGTGCTGAATGAGACTATTTAAAATACAACGTTAGCCATATTTCCTTGTACAAATAGAGCCTTTTAGAAATCACTGCTTGCAAAGAATCTGAAAATCCATATGAAAGCAATGTTGACACCTGTGATGAATAAATTATTCCTTCACTTTTTACTGCAGTCCTAAATTTATCTAGACATGTTCCTAAGAGGCTCAACACAAGAACTTGCAATCTTTATAACATACTTTCTTCTTTGGGAGGTCATCCAGCCTGGAACCTTAAAAATCAGAGTATAAAGAAGGAATGCAACAGTGGAGCAGGTCTAAAACCAATTCCCACACAATCCCGGTAAAATGTTCATGAGGTGTTCTTCAGATGACTATAAAAATAGATTCTGGGTCCTATGGAGAGCACTCTTTGGAAAATGTCTTCACAACATGAATAAGCACTCCTAAGTGATTGTGTTCACTCATGTAGGGTAGAGAGACATGATGCAGACAGCTCACAGCTTCTAATATGATTAATTGTCGCAGCATATGTTGCTCCATCTTGTCTTTTATTTTGTCATTGTCAACTCCAACGGCTTCCCTGTGATAGATTATACAATTTCAGTTTCTGTATCAGGCTACTGCACCACTCAGAACAATCATAAGTCAAAAGGAAAGGAAACCGGAACGTAAGGCATTCTACATGTTCCAGTATGTAAACTGCATAAGGAAAATCAAAAAGGCACTTTTTGCATACATTTTGGACAATTCTTCAGTTCACCAGAACATAAAAACAAAGGGCTCAGATCAGTTTTAAGCGTAAAATGTTGCTATTTTATATTTTCTAAACAATAATATTTCCTCTTAATTGTTAACACAAAGAACTTTTACATTTAACTCGCTCCTGTGCAGCTATAATTATAAAGCTGTTATGTGAGAGAGGGTTTTATACTGTATATAACCTGTTTTACACAAGTTACAAGCAAGTAAGACGTGCTTGTCTGTGATTTGTCAAATCTCCCTTGGTACTGAAGCGAGGGCTACTCAGAAGCTCCGTTCAAAAGAAAGCTGTACCTTCCTGTTGCTTTTGATGTAAACCAGAGACACAAAGTTGCCTTAGAATTAAAATAATTGCTCAACCACCTGGAGCGAGATAGCTACTCTCTAACAGAAGCAGACCAAATCGGATCCAGTGGGCGCTCAGTGAATTTGAGATTCATTGTGTAATTCCCAAGGAACTGTGCACACTCCACTCATCGTCAGGCTGTTTTTCTGTTGCAGATTTCAGACTTTAATATTGTTCATGATTTTTTTTGTCCTTGTTGGGAGAGTTAGTTATTTTGTTATTATGTGAGCCTCAATGTGCTTTGCAATAATGAGCTCTGATAGCACTTAACCACCCTCCAGTGTTATATTTTTCGAGTCTTTGACATAATCCAACAAGCACTCTCCTGCCTCTGGTTTAGATCTCCTGCTCTTTTAAGACATTTTTCAAACATGCAGGGGATATTTGCTTTCCAAGCACCTCTTAAGCTTTCTTGGCTCAGTGTCAATATGAGTTAATTTCACCAATATGGTATATTTACTTAATATTGAGGACACTGTTTTATTTCTGTTTGAGGTGTTTTGTCTGGCTTGCTAGCTTTTTCTATCTTCATATAAAAATTTGATAAATTTTTCCTTTTGTGTGTTTTCCTTTGGTGTTAGTAAGACATGTTGCATTTGACTTCCCACCATATCTGAGTAAACAGACTGGAGTTGTACTGCAGAAGAATTTTACCTGCTTTCATTAGTTCTTTTTTGTGTGTGTGTTTATATGGTTAAAAATATTTTCTGTGTTGTAAACTTTTTCTTACCTGTTCTGATCTTGCATTATGACCTTGCAATAATGCCACATGGGGCTCAAAAATAGCTTAAATTGAAGGTATTTCCATTTAAAGCAATAATCTCAGGCTTCAGTCAAACCCAGAATTCTTGAACCAAGGTCCAAATCTTTGTTACCATTAAACTATTAGCAGCAAACTTGACTAGTAGAAGAAAATACACATATATACACACTTTTGCATGTCTTATAAGCATTTTCCAAAGCACATAAATTAACATTGTAGCAGATTTTTTGGTTGGTTTTTATATGCAGTGACTCACCTAACAGTCAAACGTTCCCAGTTATATTAAAATAACTATCTAGGAATCTAAAATAAATGTATTTATTGCTAATTTTTGTTTAATTTATTACTCCGCTAAGTAAATAATTCAATAAACATTGGTGCTGTGTTGTAATATATGTCTGTCATGGTAAATGGTCTTGTACTTGTATAGCGCTTTTCTACACATCAGTGTACTCAAAGCACTTTAACACTATTAGACAC
>JBAMIG010000022.1:14729240-14741980 GCA_037177335.1 Kiunga ballochi
ACTTTTTCATAATATTCTAATTTCCTGAGATGTACCTGTATGTATGCATATATATATATAACAAGAAGATGGAGAGAGATCTCGAGATGTTTTATGCCTTTTTGAGAAGATGAAATCTATCGGAAGAACGCATCACTACACTGAGAATTGACAGAGTAAGTCATAAGTATGAAGTACAGCATAAAGGCACAAATGCATAAAGTGGCTCCAGATCCCTCTTGATCTTCTCGCTCCGTTCAATTAAATTCATTTCAAATTTATTTATATAGCCCAGTATTACAACAAAGTTGCCTCACAGGCCTTTACACACACAGTTAAACGCATAGCAGACATAACACACAAGGAACACAAGTAATAACTACACTAAACTAAGTAGAGCCAGGACATCCCTGTCCTTAGACCCTCCTTCTCGCTCCGTTCCCTCCACACAGGAATCCTGCGAGAAGGCGACGTTAAATCCATCATGTTATAACAAGATAAAGTTTCTCGTTTTAACATCAAACGTTCTTGTTGTAACAAGATATGCGATACGAGAAACTGTTATATTTTTACATTGCTGTGGCGAATAAACGCTTCTGTAGGTTTAGGCACATTTCCCTTTTAAAATGACAGCTTTGCTGAAAAGTTTGCGCAGGTGTTACACATCCCGCCCCTACACACCCACTATGTACCGTACACAATGTAAAGCTGCTCATCAACATGTCTACACCTACACCTGGTGTCTTAGATCCTCATGTTGTTAACCTGGCCTTTGCTTTAATGGCTCCACAAATCAATGCTTTTGTTCCACTCTTTTTCTTGCAGCGTGCTGACAGGTTGTCATCATTCTTATGGCTTTTTTGGTTGCAATTTGTTGCCCTCTCAGGCTGTGGTTGCATGCAGCTGAAGGGCTAAATGATAGCCTGCTAACTATCTTGCTCTGGAGCTATGGTGTGGCTAGAGCAGACATAAATTGCGTGTTTTGTCAGGAGAACATGATGATTCACTATGTCCAATGTCTTTTTAAGATCTAACAAACAGCACCAACACAGGATTCCTATCAAATAAACACAAAGAGAATGGTTTGAGAATGGTTGAAGCTTGTGTGATAGCTGTAGTAATTTTTCAGGTTATAATGGATATAAACTAATATAAAACAAAAAGTACACAGCTGTAACTGCATAAAGTATGCAAAACTATAGGGTACAATTTCTGCATTAAAATAAGTATAACAAGATAAAGATAATACCATACCAACTCCATGTACTTCTTAAACTGAGATATTTGACATAGATTGTAACTATTTAATGGGTTTTTCTACTTGAGTAAAGGCTTTTTACTCTTCCTCAACTTATTTTATCTACAGATACACTGTGTGAGAGTAACTTTTATTAATAATGAACAATAATGTTCTACACAGGACTACACATGACTGGGCTTTACTGTTTAAACCCATCATCTCTTGTACTGCTGATGTGGCGTCTCTGTCTTCTTGTGAAGGACCGGTAGAGGAAAACCCAGACAATTCACACTTTTTTACTTTTTAGCCCAGTTAACCATTGCGTTTAGGCCGATCAACATGACTAAGGAAGTTTGGCTTAAGATACTTTAGTCACCATCTGAGCTTAAAATGATGCTTTGCATCTTACAATATAACAGAGAAGATTCAGAGTAAGGCTGCACCAAATATGAGAACATGCCTGCTTTAAGGAGCAGCTCTTGGAAGGGCGCGTTGTAAATAATAGGGTGACTGACTCATCAATAATTTCATCTGCCATATGTCCAGCCTTTACAACCTGTGTGTGACCTTGCCTGCTATACTGTGGAGATCACAGGTCAGTTCTTTGCTAAAATAAAATGTCTAATGGCAGAAATGTCTTTTCAGAGCTAGTGATGTAGAGTTTGCAGGCTGCCAGAATGCCTCTATAATGTGTCCCCTCACCTAAAGTTAAAAGCAAGTTTAAAATGACTGAAGCTTGTCTAAAGCTTTTCAGCTCTGGCGAGCTGCCTGCTTATTCGATCTCATGTATCATAAGCTCCAAGCATAGCATACTGGTAAATCAAAATGTTGACAGGCCTAAATGCAGTTAATTGCTCTTAAAGAGAGATACTGCTTAGATCTGCAGATAGTCAGGAAGCAAGTGAAGATTGGATATTGTTACCATAGAAACTGCTTCCAAACTTGGAGCAAACATACTAACATCTACTTATAAAAATGTGCCAGTATTCACACCATTAGCAGGCCACAGTGTACCATAACACTCATACTGGAGAGCAGCAGTGCATACTTGACTTACTGTTCGTTAACACGATCAGGAGGCTTCAATATGATGCAGATTATTTAAAAAGGCTGTTTTTTACACTATCATCACTGTGATATCTTAAAAAGGCTTTGGTGTAAAGGCTTTTTATGATGACTTTGATGAGTATGCTGAATTATATCTACTGATAAATAATCACAAGTCCCAGTATTTGTGAGGAATCCAACTGAGTAACTTGTGTCCCGTTTTTGTTTGATAAAACAATGCAGTGTTTGGCAACATGCAACAACTGACTCTCGTCACGCTAAACTGAAAAAAAAATACTATATTTGGTGTGTACAGGGGAAAAAAGTCAGTGTGGTTCATGGTTTCCTGCTAGATTTTGAGAATGTTGTGACTGAAAACTACAGATCACGATTCAGAAAAAATATGTCCCTTCATTTTTTTTTTCCTTTTGGCAAAGTCTGTTCTGCTTACGGCAGCAACTCTGAAACATATCGATATTTAGCTGGATAACTGCCAGGCTGAGAGTGGATGTCTGTGAACACCAGCCAGACGCAAAACATCTTGTGAATCTAACTTATTCTCCAACTGACTCGATGGTAAAACCACTTATACAAACATGCTTTTTTAATGATTATTATCCAGGTTGACAGCTGGCAAGAAAAATGGCCCATCCCCAGCTGCAGAGCATCAATCTGACACTCCACCTGTTGTGTCTTCACTCATGCCCTCCATTGCTCATTAAACAGCGCTGCCTTTCAGGCCGAATCAGCTCAGGCTGGTGATCACCCGCTGAGAGCGGAGCACTGAGAGAGAAGGAATCTGGGGTGCCAGATTGTCAGGCTTGTGAGGTGTTATTCCTTAACTAAATATGGAGATTATGTGTAAAGCCTTTGTGCCAATTATGCTTTCCCACTTCTTTAGTGAGACCACTTGGAATCTGCGTGATGCCATGCACAATGAATACACAGGGCTTCAGTCTCCTGAGATATGATGAATGTGTGGATTTGAGGTGATCAGGAACTATGGCACAATGTAAGATTATGTTCTCTCAATGCATTTGTGTTGGTACAAAACCCTTGATTGTACCTTTTAAAAAAATTGTTCACTGTTTTGTGCAGCTTGTTTAAAAGATACACAAAAGAAGCTTTTTTTCACATATTATCTCCAGTTTAGGTGAGTGCTGCTTCATCATGAAGGTGCCTCTCTATATGGAGTCTTGATTAATACTTGTTAGGGTTTGGACTTTTTCTGTGTAGTCCTTTGTTTTGGTTTCCTGTTTTATTTTGTAGATTTTTTTATTCTTTTATTCTGAATTGCTTCTGCTTCCTGTTCATTATTAGCACACCTGGTTGGATTCGTTGGTTCATTGGCTTCACCTGCTCCATGTTTGGTCACCTGTGTTTAGATGCCCCTTAATTTCATTTCCCAGTTCCAGTTCATTAGGTGTGTGTGTGTGTTTCCATCCCAGTGTTAGCGTTCTTGTTTTCTCTGTTCTAATTAAATGAAGATTTTCTGCATCCCTTCCTGCCTCTGAATCCTGCTTATGGTTCCACCCGTCTGATTCCATGACAATGCTATTATCTGTAATTTGATCTTCAGCTGTTGCTAAGGAGTGTGTATTTGTTGCTGGCATTTATGCATCTCATTATAAGGTAGGAACTCGTTATCCGGATTAAGCTTTTAAAATATTTTACAAACTGTTACAGCTTTGAACATTTACCACACATGAAGCAATTGTATGTTTATAAGTGTGTCCTGCTTTTCTGACATTGAGCTGCACAGCAAAATCAATGATTAAAGTCTCTAAGGTCAACTTTGAAATGAACTAAACTGAACAGGCATGTTTTTTTTTACTCTGTTTATTTCAAAGTTCCAGTTTAAATCCAGGGCATATATAAACTAAAACATGTAGTTCCATCATACAACAAGCATGTCTCCTTTGCAAAAGTCAGCTGTGGACTATAAATTCAGATTCACAGGGCAAAAACCAAGGCATGAACTGTTGAAACCATGTTATTATTATCAGCCAGCTTCTGCACAGTGATTTGCCAATGACAGTGTCTGCTGTGATCACTTGCAATTTCAGTTAAATGATTTCTGCCTTTCCCAGAGAGGTTATAAACCTCCTATTTAAGAAAGATTTTAGCTGACAAATTGCACAGAGACACCGACAAAATGTCACAGTACAGACAAAAGAAAGCTAATTTCAGCTTAAACTGATTGTTTTAACACAAAACATCTTTAGATAAAAGTTGTAACACTGTAAAAAAAACTTGTCAGAGGTAGAAAATCAAAATATTTACGAGTACACATGGTCATTTCCATGACCCACCCGAATCTGGTTTCATAACTTTGCCATCTAATTGGCACAAAGCTCATAAATGCTCAAATTTGTTTCTTTTGTCACTTTGTCTTGTTTAATCTTTTTATGCATGGTGCTGACAGTTAAATTCTGGATGATATTCTCAGATAGGTAACTATCCACGTTTTACTTTGGAAAGCCTCTTGGAGTGCTTGTTTTTGTAGGTAATGAAGTCACTGACCCAGTGGAAGTTAGCCAGAATGAATACATCAGACACACAGCAAGGTTCATTGGCTTGGAGACCAAATGAGAGAAGTCATTCTAAGATGCTGGACAAATAATGTTGAAGATGTAGCGGACAGAAGAAAAAAAATACAATAGTAATAACAATATGGGTTTTATGTAGGGGCAGTGGTCAGCGCCGTGGTCTCACAGTGAGAAGGTCGCTGGTCTGAGCCTGTACTCTAGCAGTGGTCTGTCTGTGTGAGGTTTTCATGCTCTCCCCGTGTTAGCATGGCTTTTTACCGCGTGATCAGGCTTCCTCCCATCATATAAAGACACGTATGTTAGGTTAATTGGTCATTTTAAATTGTCTTTAGGAGTGAATGTGTGTGTGACTGATTGTCTCTCAGTTGGTTCTGTGATGGTTCCTTGCCTCTCGCCCTTTTATTGCTGGGATAGGCTGCAAATACGCATGACCCTGGATTGGATGTAGCGTATGGAAAATGAATAGCTGGAATCAATGATAACAATGGCAGAAAAAATGGCGTGACAAGGTTGGAAGGTACTTTGGGTTTGGGATCTTTTTTTCGTTTAATCATTCTGGTGTTTCTGGTAAGGTATGGAAGGCTGTTTGCATGGAAAAAGAGAAAATAAAATCAGCATGATCTCCATACTTGGAGTGATGAAGAAAAGGAGGCCATTTTACCAAAGGCTCGTATCCATCCACCAGAAAATAGCTTTTCCTGGCAGCAGTCACCAGGTTCAACAAGTGGATGGTACTTACTAGAAATGTGGTGAAAGGTGATAAGACATTAAAGTGAGTACATCAGCTGGCTGGCAGATAAAATGAGGTACAATACATTGTAATCAGATGAGCATCAGGTTATATTTTTGCCACATGGCCTTTTGCAGTATAAAAAAAATGACAGCGCTCCATTTTCAAAATGAACAAACACCCCACAGTTTGAAGTGTTGTATACAATGTAAAATCAGTCCGAGCAGTTACTACAGTATGTGCTGTATGTTTTATTCGAAGTCAGGGCTTCCCTCGAGGGCCAGAATGCCTATTAGCCCTGCGGGTGTGCCTGCTCAGACTTCGGTCTGCTGCAGGCACACTCCCTCTGTCAATTCCTCTGCGTTTTGCCTTCAGTCCCTCCTCCAGGGAAGTTCTCAAAGAAGTACATCTGTTATGTCACAGGAATGTCAGTGATAACAACGATAAACTTGATTTTACTTTGCAGAGTATCAGAAGAAATCTGTCAGTTGATTCAGCTTTTTTTAATGCATCAAAATGACCAACTGTAATGAAATATTACCATAATGATCAACTTAATTTGAATTACACTGCATAAATTTGAGCTGACTAACTGGCTGTATTCATGAGGGAGCTTAAAAGCCTTCCTATTTATCAATAATGGCTTCAACTTTACTAAATGAATTATGCATACCATCATTTATTTTAGTAATGGGAATAAACATGTTCTTGAAATGCATGTGAGACAACCCATCAGTGCAGCATGCAATGTAAAATGAGGTTTATCATAACTACCTTAATCGGAGCATAAAAGAAGCTGAAATTTCAATTAATTTTTTCTTGATAGTCCTCAAAGATATGAGTCTGATTAAAAAGTATAATCCGTTATGAGCAGCGTACAAATCCACATCAGACGAAGCGGACATGTCCATGAGGAAAAAACGCACCCCATAGTGAATATTCAGCCATGTACATTATTATTAGCAGTGGAGGCTTGACTAAATGTATCCTTTTCTGTCTAATCTGATTTACACAGCTAAATGCTTATGCCTAGTTCAATGTGTCAGTGTCACTGTACTTTAATTAAAAGTGTTTGGTCTCTCACTTTTGATTTTTCTTTCTTGCTGTTTAAGGGTTTTCAGCATTCTCATTTGATCTGATTTAAAAAAAAAAGTTCTTCTGAGTCTGGTTGGAACCACAGAGCACCGCCACACAGAACACATTCGTTCAGTTCTCCTGAATTTGAGTAAAATTGTCACCATTGTGGCTTTAGAATGAGTAGCCTACAGGTTTCAGATGCTGCTAAAGAAATGGCTTCAAAATAAGACAAAATAAAACATAAGTTACATTGCAGCTCATCTTTCTGCCCCTATTATGCATCAAATCTGAATAAAAAGGGAATTGTTGTGCACCTTCTGTAGAAAGAGCAGAGAATTCATTAGTAGTGAAAAATAAATGGCCAACATCTATATTGACACATTTAAAGTTATTGCATCTGAATATATCAGTCAGTGAAGCTGATACATAGGAGGCAGGTCCTGCAGACCTTCTGGCTGTTGTCCCTGCAGCTTGGGCTGCAGCCAAAGGTTCTCCCAAGACGGCGGGTTCAACAGATTGAAGGAACCTCCCATAAGACAGCCGCACATTAACTTTCTATTTTATTGATTAAAAGTTGAGTTTTCTGTGGAAACAAACTTCCTTGCAGAGTGACTTTGACCTGTTGTACCACCTTTTATCAACATAAACTTGCATATTTGTTGAGCAGTGAAAAATATATTAAATGTCAAGAGATATTATTTTTTGTGCAAAGCCTTTTGTCAAGTAGGATCTTAAGACTGATCTTTACTGAGGTGTTTATATATAAATGCAACCATTTTAAAAGCTCTAGAGAGGATTGTTTGCTTCCTTGGGCTTTTAAAGAAATAGTCTTTTCCCCATGCCTTGTGCTCATGTAATAATGCAGTTTGAAAGAGTTAGAAAGGATTCTTTGATTACAAAGCATCAACTACAAAATCAAGATTTTGTTTCTAAAACCAAATGTGATCATATAAGTTATGCATCTAGCCTAATAACTGCAAAAATCCTCTGACCCTTTACATTCTTTGGTAATCTGATAATTTTCACAAAGCACACATGCTATCAAATCCCATATAGTAACCTCTGTACTGTTTCTATTTTTATCTCTGTCTGACTATAATCTTCTGTTTTATCCTTTTGCTTGATCTGAAAATGCATGTTCTTTCCCTGCAGAGCACTCGCTCTTCCTTCCATGTATTTTGCCTGGATAAAGACGGCAATCAGTGCAGTCTGAAGTGGCCTGCCATGACTCATCTGCATTTATATGCATCACAGAAAATGCAAGCTCTGACCACACAGTGCTTTCTGGTGACCCTGCATTGTAAGATATGTACCAGATAACCACAACATCCTCGCCGAGGTCTAAATCCTGCCAAGAGGCTCGGTTACTTCTCATGTCATTTTCTTTTATCACTGCATTGTCTGTCAATAGTTCCCTAAAAAACCAGCAGGGAATAAGTGTCAAAGATTCAGTAAAAGAAGAGAGTATGCTACCTACAACGCTTGTGGCTTCGCGGCAAAAGAAAAACAGTTTCCTCCTTGATTTTTTTTTTTTTATAGTTGTTTAAAGTCATTCGGGGTTGAATACTCTAAAATTGCAGGCCAACTGAGAATCACAGAACGTATTCCACTTCTTTTGCATCAATTGTTTGTTGCATTTATTTTGAAAACAAGAACATTCATTGTTCCTCAAATTCTTTTTATTAATTTTTTTATTCAATCTTTCTTTTGGATTTGCTCTCATAAAATAGAGCGCCTGAAAAAAATATTTTATGCATGGCTTTGAATCTCAGTTCAGCTGCCAAGTGATTGCCACTCTGTGCACAGCATTCTTAGCAGGGCATTGTATTTCCATCAGTAGTCAAACTGAGGTTTATTTTGACGTACATTTGACACAAGTTTAAATTCTGAAAAATCTAGTTTAAACATATCCAACTGTTTTCATTCAGAGATGGATTTTTGTCATCTGTCAGTAGTATTGTTTTGTTTTTTTTTTGCGTGCAAACATGAGAAAACAACCTCGTGAAATTACATAAGTCCTCTCGTAAAACTGGAGAGGTGCCAGTGGCAGCTTTGAGGAAACCGCTAGACAGAGCTTCTCTTCTCTTTTTAATGTGTTCTGGATACACAGCCATGAGCGTTCACACTTCCCCCGCTAGCCTACATACACACTCCTCCATTTATCGTCCTCTTGAGTTTGTTTTATATCTTCTCTGATTTTCCCCAAAACACCAACAATGGTTAATGGCTAAACAGGAGCAGCGCTCGTCCTTATATATTGTTTCATCCACTCGGATTCTGGGAGATTTTAAGCTTAGAGGTTTGACCAGGACCCAGTTACTCTTCCCTCTTGATGGACTAGGGTTGTACATACACACAAACATGGATGCGTTCTGTTATCACCTCACAAGGCTAAGAAACATGAAGCCATTTCCTCTTGTGGGATCAGGCCAGGAAGACACCTTTATATGTCACAGGATCAATGAAGCTGTTTATCAGTGGGAAGTTTGAAAGAGTGGGAAGGAGATGAGTTATTTGGAAATGTGTGTATTTTGCTGTCATACACGTGTGTGTGTGTGTTAGTTTTTTAGGAAAATGGGATATTGATACTGTCTACTTTGACAGCTGTGAGGGGCTTTCTCCTCTTGTCTCTAAATTCAGCTACATCTTCATCAGCTGGTTAAAGATCACTTAGTATTTATTTATGACTGTTATCTGTCAAATTCTGATAAACAGAGCTCTGTTTGGTCAGTGCATCAAGATGGTCGGAGTACTACGATTCAAGTCTCTTCAGTCTGAGGGATTTCAAAGGTTTGAAACTGAAGAAAGTTCTTCTTAAGATATCAACATGAATATATGTTTTGTATCAAGATCTGATTTCACAACGACACAATCAAGAGCAACGGGTTCAAACCAGAACTGCTCATCGTTTAGGTCAGGGATCTCTAAATCCGGTCCTCGAGGGCCGGTGTCCCTCCTTCCCTGCAGCAACACACCTGTTTTAAATTATTGGGGTGATAACAGACCTGTGACAACCAGTTATAGAGAGCAATTTGATATGAATCAGGTGTGTTTCTAATGTTTAATACCTGCAGGGTCAGATTTGGAGATTCCTGGTTTAAGTGCTCAAACGTTGGTTGTTAAGGACTGCTGTCCTGCAGGTTTTCTATGTGAATTTGCTCCAACACACTTGACTTTAAGTGGATCTGAGAGTGACTCATTAGATTGGATCGGGTGTATAAAAGCAGGGAAACATGAAAAACCTGCTGGACCATTTGAGATCTGGAGCTGGACACTGGCTTAGTTTGTTGATGTCATGAGGCTGATGTCATTCAATTCAAGATTTTATCAAATTAACTTGTCTTATTTATTTATTTATGATTTATTTATTTATTCGTAGAGCATCCCTAAATGCTTTACATGCATAAATGGCATAACAAAACCAAAACAAATTAAATAGATGTAAAAAAAAACAAAAACAATAGCCCACTGGACACAATTGAATCTTTATGTGAGGTGGGAGAAGTCTCACTGCAATGATGGTATTGATCGCACTCTCTAAGACTTTTAGTAACTTAAAAGAAGAAAAAGGTTGGATAATGGCAGAAACCATTGGCAAAAGCCAAAGTGTAGAACCATTAAATTCTAAGAACATAAGGACCACCACAAAAACTGTGAGAGCTTTTATTTTAGGAAATGGAAGCTGTTATTATATCAAAGAAATTTACTAAGAATATGTTGTTTTTTTTTTTTGCCAATTATGTTAAATCCTTTAACATTCGAGCCTATATGGACACATGTAAGAACCGCCAAGCACTTGGAGTGTTACAACCAAGGCCACACAAATGTGCCGCCACCCCTGCAAGCTGTGAGCTCTCCCATGCACTCCTCTGAATTACCTGTCAGCATCGATTACAGAGAGTCCGTGTGGATGGGATCTTGGATTTTCTCTCCCTCAGAATTAAGATAAGCTCCTGCCTGCCTGTTTGAGATGCCCCTTGTTGACCCACCTGTTGAGTGTGATGTGAGATGTGTGTGCCACTACTCTGGCCATATTATCCTCCAGCTATGCACACACATGCACTCACGCCAAGCTGGAAGCACTCACTGTCCTCATCTGTTCCATTTCTCCCCATCGCCTCTGCTCCTCGTGCCTCCTCTCACCTTTGTTTTCAGCCCTTGTTTTTCTTCCCTCCTCTCTAACCCCTCTTGCTAAGCTATCTGTCCGCTCTTATTCAACCTCATCTCTTTCTTACCACACCTCATTGACAGCAAACTCCAGAGAAAGTGTCCTTTCTCCTTTATTGATGCTAAAATGAAACGTGCTGCTTTGCAGAATTGGAGATATATGAATTTGAAAGTATGGTCCTGATAGTTAGGATGTACAATACTGTGATAGTAAAATAGATATTCACCTGAATCTGTCTGCTGAGTTTAAATCAAAGTTTTTAGTTTTTGTCATTTTGCCAAAAACATATTTTCTGTTGACAGTTATTATTAATATTATTATTATTATTATTATTATTAGTCTTTGTTTTCCATTTTAAATTGCAATTTTTTTCTATCAAATATGAATATTTCCACATGCAGCTCATTCACAGAAGAAAAAATGTCAGATTTAATAATGGTTTGGAAATGAAAACATTCTTGAGTATGAATGTATGAAAACATTCATACATGTTTCTGTATAAAAACTGTTTTTTAGTTTCATTTACACTTTAACAAAAAGCAAACAAACAATAGAAAACTTACTTGTGGTGGTCATAGTTAAAAAAAATGGAGGGAAATAAATATCTGTAAATCTTCCTTTTAAGGTCATCTGTGGTGAAAAACCACTTTTGTTTCCTGATTTTCACTGAACCTTGAACTTTAAGGACACAGAACATGATCCTAATCAAACGTTTTAAAAGTTTGCCATCATTGGACTTTATTTTTGACATCACCATCTTGCTGCACTAAAATTAATTGCAATAATCTGGCAATGTGAATTACCATTATATGAATAAGTTAAATGACTTTGTATTCTGGCCCCTATAAGCTCTCATTCTAAGTCTGTTCTAGACAATTGCTGCTCATTTATAGAAACAACTATTTGTGTATTGTAAGATGCACTACTGTGCAGACCTTTTGAGCCATGACCCCCAGGATAACACTAGCTGGGTTTAGTGATTTTCAGTGGATTCAGTTCACGCTTGTGTTAAGGCACTTAGACGCCATAAATCTGTGCCTCTTGCTGAGATAATGGCCAATTCAGATTTTTAATATGACATATGCTGTTTATGCGTTAGTGTGTTAAAAGATTAAGGTGCTCGTTATCTCTCCATTAACGGTTTAAGCTTGACAACCCTGATAAAAATCTCAAATGTGTTTGCTAAATGTAGGCCATTCATCTTTTACAATCATCTGGCAACCCCCATGGGGTCCCAGCACCCCCCCAGACAAACAGTGCCTTAGTACAATTACTTTTCATCTAAACCAAGATTGCCCAGCTCTGGTCCTCAAAGGCCACAATCATGCAGGTTTTCAATGTATCCCTGCTCCAACATCACCTGACTCTACTGAATCAGTCATTTTGCAGAATTCATTGAATCATGTCCATCCATAACCTAGCTCCTACTCATCTTCCAGAACTCCTCCATGTCCCCACACACACCCGCTCACTCAGGACCTCCTCCTCCATCCACCTCACAGTCCCTCCTGCTCGTCTCACCACCATGGGGAGCAGAGCCTTCAGTCGCACTGAGCTCCCTCACACTGAATCACTCTCAATCTTCAAAACTAAACTCAAGACCCACCTTTTCAGATTAGCATACCTCACGTAATCCTCCATCTCCCTGCTAATTGTTTATTTATTTTGTATTTTTTATATTGTATTATTGTCTGTTTTTTAATTGATTATTACTATTTGTGTCCTTGGGTGTCCAGAAAGGCACCTTGAAATAAAATCTATCATTATTATTGGTTGTTGGATCCATTTAATGTGATCCAGCTGTGTTGAAGTAGGGATACATTGAAAAACCGCTGCATAGACTGAACACCCTTAACCCCTTAATGCCTGAATTGAGATTAACTGGGCAGAGACATCTCACTTTTGAAATCTAAAAACTTTATTTGACCCTTTAACTAAATCTATTATTTT
>JBAMIG010000022.1:14742080-14752975 GCA_037177335.1 Kiunga ballochi
TTCTGCCATAAAGTGATGCAACATGTCTCAGAAACAGTATGTATCAAATATGCAACATCCGGCCATAAGGGGTTAAATGATTTAACTTTTAATACACAACCCTTCACCTTATGATGCTTAAATATACACTAAACCTTAATGATCAGTTAACAAACAAGTAATAATATATAGATAAAGCTGGAGAAAGGTTATATAGAAGTAATAAAACAATTTTCTTACCATCAGAATACATAAAAGCTATTGATGCTGTGAGACAAACTATTCATGTGTCAGTCATGTCTTTCTGAATTATTATAAATGCAGGAGCTTTACTGGTATCACTGTGACACACTGGTAAAATACGATGCTCTGATTGAAGCAGGACTCATTTTTTTAACAGTCAGAAAAGAAAATTTGACATGAAAACTGAAATGAAAATAATTTGTCTTGGTTATGGTGTTCCTAAACCACTGCAAAAGGTTTCATCAGAGGAGACAAGCTGCTCCTTCAAAAGACGCTTTTCACAATTTCCACGGCTTCGAGCCAAATGTTAAGTTGATGAGGGTCTCGTGGATGGGAGTCACATCTAATATGAATTCAGCTGAGGCCTGATTACACTCTCAATAGTGAGCTGACTCTTCACGGTGGTAGGTTAAGATGAGGCAGGGAAGATGTATTTTTAGGCCTCTTTAGAGAGAATTCAATTTCATAAATACTGATTGGCTTTTTAGTGCCAGAAGGGACGAAGTGTAAATCTAGGTGGCCTTCAGAATATTCCAGGTAACAAGCTAAAATGTGAAGATCTCATCTCAAAATTGCAACTAAAAAGTGAGAAAAATGTCTTACCATATACATTTATAGTTTTGTGACTGCTATGTTAAAAGGACCTACTTATATTAATGTAAACGCAACATGCAGTTGATAGAAATTGGGTAAAATATTTTTATTTCTACCCCATATTTCTTTTAATTTCCCATCAAAAACCTGTTTTCAAGTGGGACTGACTCAGGAACTATTCCCTGTCTTTGACTTGTCTCAAACGGGGTAAAGTAATTGTGTCCTCGTCCAGCCATATTGTTATTGTACTTGCAGCTCCTAATCCTCTCAGGTAATCCCATCGACTTCACCACAGCCATAACCTCCCTGGTTGAGCTTTCCCAGACACCTGTCACGAGCTGCTATTTTACTGCCAGACTGTTAGGCTAAATATGAGTTTATTATCAATGTATGAGGGGGTCAGGATTATTTTTCTGACTGCCCATACGAAGATGTGTAAACATGTGAGGAAAAGGAAAGCAGCCCTGTAATTGGATTCATATGGAGATGATCATCGTCCCCATTAGTGCCATTTGTGCACGGTGATGTAGACTCAGTCTCATTGCTTCTCATTGCCTCCTCCTTTCCCCTTGGAAATGAACAATTATCTTTTGTAAATTGATTTCAGCCACCCACCAAGTTCCACATCAAACACGGGCACATAAAACCACTCCGTCCAGTGCCCGCTTTCTCTCACTGCGCTTTATCTCGTCCTTTGTGCGAACATACATCTGGGTCACAGAGACATTCAAAACATACAACTCTTTTCATGTTTGCTAGTCTCTAATCCTCCTAATTATGTTTGTCACGCTCCGAATATGTCTCCTGTATTTGAACTTGAGTAGGATCATGCGACACTGGTAAGGACTGGAGAACTCAGTGGGTTTTGTTATCAGCAGATAGTTAACGTCGACTCTGAGGGGAAGATCGTGAGCCAAATACAGAGAAGGTTTTAAAGAACAAGTCCAGTGCAGCAGAAAACACGACGATGCTTAAATCCTATTAGCAGCTATATGGTTAAGTGGATAGATTAGCCAACGGCTTGATTTTCAACAAAAAGCCCAGATGTAAGGTCTAAGAAACCATGAAGCTCCCTCACAATGATCAGATTTCTGCAGAAGCTTTTATCCTGTCTGCATTTCAGAAGTCTCAAATGAATCAAAGTGATCAGTAAACAGACTACACAAATATAATTGGTCCTTTTTGTCCAATTAGAAAGGAAAATATTAAAAATGTCTTAAGACATTAAAGGAAAATTCATTGGCACGAATCATGAAGAACTTCTAGTCTGAAGTTAATATTATGGTCTATGTTGCTAAATGTTTTTATTCAGAACCAAAAAGCAAACATGGACAAAATTATATAATTATTTAAATGTTATTATATTTATTGCGCTTTGTAAAAGAATGAAATTCTTGTTTTTAATGTACCATGCAAAAAAGAAAAACAGATTTACTTGAAAAGGGGGACTAAACCAACCCGGAACCATCTTTGTTTTAGTCAAAGTACCTGCAGATGCTAATATCACACACATATTACACACATTTGCACTCACCTTGCTTAAGTTAACGCCCCTGAGGGAAGTGTTTTTCACTTATTCTATTTCGCAGACATAATTTATGCCTTCTATTTTTTTTTTTACTGAAATAAATAAATGAATAACCAAACAACTTCTAATTCCTGCATCTTATATTTAGTTGAGGATTAGTTTGAAAATCCACAGCGAAGAAGAGCACAATCTCCATGTTGTATTCGTATGATCTTGAACAGCTTAGCATTTCAGCACATGTTCACAAACACTGCTCAAACTGGCAGGAAAAGCCCGGTTCTGTAAGAAAGTAGCACTATATACGAGGGTTGTAGTGCCTGTCTGCTGAGCCGAATGCTGGAGTTGCTCTGAAGGTGCATACGGTTTCCAGGTGTTGTTTAAGATGCAGTTTAGACATAAGCTTCCTCTGTGTGGCTGCCTGCAGGCTCTACTCCACAGGCCTTCTTTCTCCCAGTATTTATCCAGCTTGTCTCCACAGATTCCCACCACACTGAGAGAAGCCCTCACATCGCTGACAGAGAGGATGTTTGATAAAGCTTGTTACATGCATTGAGGCTGAGCTTCTTCAGAGGAAAAAAAAAGAGAAGAGCTCATTTCTTCTTGTAGGACTTTTCTTTTTCCGTCTCCTCACGCTCGGTCCGCTGGCAGTTTACGCCTCTTCTGTTGCTGGTCTGTTGAATCGTCTGTTTGAAAATTTTCTATGAACTCTTCCCACGGAGAAGGGGTAGCATGCTTGGACTAGATAAGATAAGATGAGACATATTTTCCTGTCCCCTGTGGGAAATTTGTTAGGGGCAATAATGTGAGAAGCTGCAATGCCAAAAAAAACATTTCTCTTGATTTTACAGTGTCGCCACAGGACACAGTAGCCTACACTGCAGCCTTCAAGTGCAAATTTAGTGTTTGTTTACCAAGATTGCCAATGGGACTGTAACTTTTATGATGAGGTGTCACCGTCCCACCGCTATTTTCTCCTGACTGTTGCAGGTGCTGTTGGATTAGTGGTGCAAGCCTCACCTGGGCCTGGTTGTGCTCTGCAACACTTTTTTGCTGGGAGAATATCTGCAACCACCTAAATCCATCCACCCATCCATCCACCCACCATAGTGATGTGTTCATATACATAGCACATAGTAAGTAAATTCACAGTTAAAGGAATTTTTGTTCTCTTAAAAAAAGAAGAAAAAACAGCATAAACTAACAGCAGGTAACCGTCCATTGCTGTGGTTACTCATCTGCTCTCCTATCACCCTGCTTCCTCTTTTGCCTGACACACATGATTTTCCATCCTTTCTTCTGCTGGAGGCTTTGTCACTTAAATATAAAGAAATGTCAGTTTTGGTTATTTGCTTTCAGCACTGATACTGTTGCTTCTCTAATGGGATAATGTCCCACTAGAACAGTTTCAGGTTTTTTTTTTTACAGACTCTTTCCATCAGCCTTTATTTGATAGTTATGGTTGCTATGAAGAACATAGTGGAATGGACTTTAGTTTAAGTTAACAATTGAAGCAAAAAGGTCACAGAGAAGTGCTGCAGGTTGATAAGACCAATTTTGTGATCCAAATGCAGAGATATTCCACCGGCTGTCTGGCAAGATGTGATTAACTTAAAAAATTCTGATACTATCATCTTGCTTAACCTCAATTGAAGTAAATTAGATTTAAGTATAAGGAATAGAAATCCAGATATGTGATTTAATAGCACTGTGAACTCGTATATGGCTTCAGTGTCAGTTTCCAGCACAGTTGTTGTTTTATAAGACTTAAATAAGAAATGTATTACATTGCTTAAAAAACAATATTGAATAGTTACTAGCTTAGTCTGAAGTGCATAAAAATATTTTATATTTTCAATATAAATGTGTTTATAATATGTAGTTTTCAGTTTGTTTGCTTTAGTTTATGTTTGGTTTGTGTTTGTGCGCAAAACGACTTTGCTAGATTTACTAAAATAAATCTTAAGATAATAATATGAATCTCAAGACTCCATTGGACACACAAAACCATCTATATTCTTGTCCAATAAATCATAGAATCAAACTGATCCCAACATCTTCAGGCTATTTCCAAGCTACCTCATTTTGATTAGTCTTTAGCATTAAAACATTGAAAAGTGTATATATATATATATATATATATATATAAGTCTTAAAATATATATAATGAGTTTGCAGATGGTTGTAAAATACAAGCTGGGAAGATGCTGGAAGACTGAGACACGAGTCTCGTCAAAGGAGTTGTAAATGAGCATACACCATTATCGTTGTCTAAACAGGGTATTATATGTTTATCTTAAACATTAATACTTAATACTTAATCTTTTTTATACATACCCTCTTCTGGGGCCTTACTTTATCAAAACATTAATTTATTTTCTGTACAACTTAATCTAATTTAGGGTGTCAGAAGGCTGGACCATATCCCAGCAGTTTGCAGGTGAGAGGTACACCCTGGACAAGTTCCCAGTCCATCACAAGACTATTATCAAAACATTTCATTTCAAATTTCTATATGGCTCCTCCCCATCAAGGACTTTATTGGCATTCTGCAGTGAAAAAAAAGGTCTTAAACATAAAACACGTACATATTCTATTTTAAAACTGTGTTCTGAACACATGGACATTTATCCTGTATTTAAATTATAGGAAGCAGTGTGAATTCACAGCGGATCATTTTTATAGTTTGTTAACTTGTTTCTTGATTTCTCTAGTTAACTCTCTGGAACACAATGCAAAGAATAAAAGTTTACAGATTTTTGTTTACTCAAAGCACATTGTGGCGAGGGGAAACTGGTTTTAGGTTGCACATTTATCAGAGTTAATAAAGGTTCAAGAATGGGGGAACTTTTGGTTCAGTCCCAAAAATAACAGTGTAACAAGGTGCAAGGTACTAAAGCATGATGCAATATTATACTATTAGCATTTAGAATTAGAAATAAGATTTACATATGACACCCTGTTAAAGTAAACAAATGACTTGTTGGCCTCTACTTTAGTTGCTCCGTTGTCAGTTCTCTGACTTTACCGATGATTAGACTTGATCTAACATTTTTCTGAGAGAGAAATTTTGCTGCATTCTTTTATATCTATTCATCCATCCATTTTCCAAACGGCTTCATCCAATCCAGGGTCGCGGGTCACTGGAGCCTATCCCAGCAGTCATCGGGTGAGAGGTGAGGTACACCCAGTACAGGTCACCAGTCCATCGTAGGCTTTCTGTTATTTTATATTTACCTAAATCATCACTAGATCATGAAACTATTTTGTATTAATTTAAATATAAAATCAAGCTTTTGAAATATTTCAATACATTTTTATGGTTTGTATAAAAATCAGTGGCGTGGTGTTTAGTACTACAGTATCATAGCAAGAAGGTTGCTGGTTCAAGCCTCAACGGGAACAATCAGTTTGCATGTTTTCCCATGTCAGCATGGGTTCTCTCCAGGCTTCCTGCTGCTGTCCAAATACATGCATGTTAGATTGACTGGTCATTTGAAATTGTCCTTAGGAGTAAATGTGTATCTGACTGGTTGCTTGTCTCTCTGTGTTGACCCTGAGATGAACTGGTGACCTGTCCAGGGTGCACCCTGCCTTTCATCCAATCATTTCCTGGATAGGCTCCTGCTACCCGCTACCCTTCATGGGAATATGCAGTATAGATCCATCCATCCATCCATCCTGCCAGCCTGCCTGCCTGCCTGCCTATCCCAGCAGTCGGCAGTATAGATAATAGATGGAATTCTTAGGGCTAAACATACAATTTATAAAAAACACACACACACAAAATCACATTTTTATTCTCAGTTTTGTGATCTTTAAACAGCGAAGCATATGAATCACCAGAATGTTTACAATCCCAGATACATTTCAAAGTATTAGAACACATTATTTCAGATTATGGTGCGATAAATAATTTATCAGGTAGAATAAGTTCCTGTTGATAAAGTTCAACTTTTCTCTCATTTTCTTCTCTCCATTGCTTCTTTTTTTCCCTCTTAGATTAATCTATTTTAAACCAAACCACATGTATTCGGGCAATGTTCAGAGAAGGCAGGGAGAGTGGAAGGGCATTCCTTACAACAGCAGCTCCTAAACTAGTGGTCATGACCCTCATGAGGATGAGGAGACCATTTAAGGGGATTGCCAGATAATTGTGCAAAACATATAGCCTGCATTTAACAAATAAATTTGGAATTTTCAGCAGAGCTGTCAAAATGAATCCATTAATGCAGTGATAAATCTGGAACGTCAGCATCATCATTTTTTGCTACCATATTAACACATAAATGGCAAAATAGCCTTCTAAGAAAGAAGCTCATTTTTGGGCATGTAGGGGTCTTGTCACAGCAGCGAACCGAATCAAAAAATATATTTTTATCCTATTTATGAAGATTCTGACAATTTTCCAGACTTATATTTAAAGGATGGCTGCACGATGACAATTAATATATCACAGGATCGATCACTCAGCTGTTGTGTGGGGGAATGGGGGGGTTGGCGACAAGAATTACAATGGAGGTCATGGCTGTGCTACTAATGTCTTACAAGATGGCGCTCCTGTCCCAGAAGGCAACACTTCATGCGTTTACATTCCCTACTATGCAATTGTTTAAATATTTGGGTGATGGTTGGTCATTCAGATGCACCTCATTTTGAATACAGAAATATTTTTATAATTTATAACTACAAATGAATTCAGAAGTGTTTAGCTTCAGAGCTCTAGCAGGAAAGCTTTATGGTTATCACTGAGCAGCACTCCTCCCCTGAGGCTCAGAGGAAACATATTGCCTGTTCACTTGTTGCAATATAATTTTAAAGGATTCCAAACCCTCTATATGTTTGAGCTACGACCTGCATGTTGAGATAACATGCTTGTCCTCTGATGCTTATTATAGTCAGCGAGTGCACACCGAGTAGATACAACTGAGGAAGAAAGGTTGCAGAGAGAGAGAGAAAGAGAGAGAAAACTCAGCAAACTGTCAGAAAAATGTCCATGACAGATGTGCTGCACCTTACGGGGTGCAGGGCCATGAGTCAGTCATTCATTTAAGGACATGATGTCTCTGCGTGTCCTAGCTCGCTTCAGCTCCTTCAATGCATTACGGTGACAGACATGTGTCAGGTGATTAGAAAAAAAAGTCAAGTGACTTACACTAATCATGTGCAACCTGACATTGTGGTAGTTCAACGGCTTCATGTAAAAGGAAAGATGTAGTGAGGTAAGAGTTGCTCAGTTTTCTTGGAAAGGACAGACCTCTTCCCACAGATCAGCTGTTTAAACTTACTGAGCTGAAAAGAAGCTGTAGTTTCTGTCTGCCTCATGTGAAAATAGTCCACTTTTGATGAAGTGTTTCTTGCACAATATTCCTCTGGGGATATTTCTTATTTAGAGCATGTTTTGTGTTCTACTAGTTTGTCGAGAAGGCTTGAGAGTTCTGACAATTTGTGCAGTCATTCACTACATTTCCTGTCTGCAATATAGCAGATGTTTTATGTGAGTGCAAGCTGGCCTGTGAGGTACCATTAAGCAGATGTTATAACAACCACGTTGCATGAAGGCTTTGCTCTCATCAATATGACCTTACTGCAGGTAACAAATTGGATCAAAAACAATGGATTATAATCTAAATATTAAAGATAGTCAATATTTTCAGTGCATTTATGCTTCCAAATTATTAGAATGGCTTAAAAGTGGACAAATACCATTTTTTACACATCGCTTCCTTTAGAGATCCTTTTCCAGTGCAGACATTGTGTTTTCCTGCAGTCCTTAACCCATGACAGTCAGAGCTTTTATCTAAGCTAATACTAATTATTCTCAGTGTTCAAATGGATATACTGCACTCATCATTAGCTTAAATCTGTAAATTTTAGGCGTATTTACGGATCGCACAAATGGGAGATCATGTAATTAATGTCACCAAATGGGCGGTCATTAACAAAGTCATGTGTGGAAGGAGGCATCTTGCTGGTTTTGACAACACTCGTGGATCCATTGTTCTAAATCACCCATCAAGTATAAGTCCACAGATTGAATGGACTGATTAAGAGTTGCCATGGTGATGAAAGTTAGGTACCATAACCCCGGCTCTATGATCAGACTGAGCCCTTTAATGGGGTCTCTGCATCTGCATCTCAGCTCATTGAAATCTGCATATGCTCAGCCAGGCAGGACTTTCTAGCAGGGTCCCCTGGGAGCTACTTGAAAAAACACCACTTTGCTTATAGGTTTATGTGGAAAAGTGCTATTATTAAGCCCTCTGCCCTACAGTACACAGGAACATAATTATATTTAAAGTTTGCCTGGTTCACTTGCTTTGTTTAACCTTGGTGTTACAGGTCAGCGGGGGTGTCTCTTCCAATCTGTCGTGAAAAAAAAAAGATTTGTAAATATGTTGTGTGTCAGTGCTGAATGGCAACAAGAACAATTCAACATATAACGTCTCCGAAAACTGATGAATGATCACGCCTCAGTTTGAAAATACAAAAGTGTCACAGTTTAATATGTCAAATGGCAGCATCTCAGCAGGACATCATTTTAACCTGACCGGAGTATAAAAATGTATCAGCAAAAAGAGGAAAAATAACTAATTCTCATACCCTCACCATGTATTTTGATTGTTTATCCAAAACCATATTTATAGATTAGCCAGTGTATTCATGTATTATTCATTTTTCTTCCTAGAAACTAAGAAGAGAGGAAGAAGGAAAGGGAAAAGGCATGCACTATGTGTAACCACAAAAACCAGGTCTGCTGCTTCTCACTAGCTTATGTAGCTTAATCTTTTTTAATGTAATTATTATGAACAATTCAAACATAAAGGTTGAATCGTCATAAAAGGAAAAAAAATGACCGTAAGGAAACCATAGGAAATTTCTTTAACCCATTAAGGCATAGCCACTCCCAGATAAGTTGGAACATACTTGATATGTATCCATATTATATTGAAATCATAAAGAAAATTTGTTTTTGAGATTTTATAACAGGTTTTCTTTGTGACTGGTGAGTACAAATCCTCTTGAATACATTTAACAGGTTATTTATTTATTTTGTCTAACGGAGGCCTTGTAGATGAGATAGTTTAGGACATCTTTCAAACGTCTCCTTCTAGCAATAGGGTGATGCAAGCATCCGGGCTGTTAGCTGCCTGGTGTGCAGCCAGGTAGAATGACATATGGCAAGGAGGCATGGGAGATGTGCAGCAAATCACACTTAGGTGAACACAATCTCTGCCTCGACTTTCAGGTTTCATAAATGATGCAGTGCGAGCAAAAGAAAACATTTGGATTTCCCTGGAGTGAAGACAAATGCCTTTTAAATCTCACTTTTAAGTGCACTTAAAAATAAGGGAAATATTCCTGTTCGCTGTCACTACAGGTAGGAGCGGATTCTGTTCAAGCATTTAGTGGAGTAGGCCGAAAATACCACTTGGCTTGTTTAAAGTTGACCTGAAAAACACTTGTCTATTTTAAAGCCCGGAATAAATCCACCACAAGCAGGTCTGGGTTTTTATACGGGTCATGTTAGGCGAGAGGAGTTGAGTCCATTCAGCAGGTCAAAGTTCAAAGTTCACGTGAAATGTCAGTGAAGATAAACTACATTGTTTTTCTATTGTAGATAATTAGCAATGCATGTGTTAATAGTCTATTATAACTCTGTTAAAGTCAATTTCAAGTCAGCTGTGATACAGCAGTGTTACGATATGAAAATATTCAGTGTTAGGGCATCATGGAAAAGGAAATGCCAGCTCACTTGTGAGGAGGTGTATTTTCTTTCAGCTGTTTCCTCTGAAAGGGTTGAAACATTTTAGAACAATCCAGAACTGGTTAAAGAAAGAGGAAAATAGGTTCTTTTTTTTTTGTTTTTTGTCTTGAACTCAAATGACTAAAGAACATTTCCTATACCCAGGAATATACAAACTGTTAAGAAGACGACTGGGAGATATGATGATATATAACTTCTGGATAATAGAGCCTCGGATAAAATGATAGACATTTTCTATTGTTTACGCTGAGGTCACGCTTGCGTAATTTACGTCAAGAAGTGCTTTATGGCATACCCTTGCAGGCTAATACATTAATAAACCTGTATGAAGAGGATGACAGATGGGTTTCAGATCAAGGTCATGCTCTACAGCAGGGGTGGCCAACCAGTTAAAAGCTAAGAGCCACAATTTTCACAGTGTTGTTGCAAGGAGCCACGTCATACAATTGGGCACACGTTAACTGCACCCATCCCTTCCCATCACGCTTTTTTTTTTTTTTTTATAAAAATCACATATAAAGCTGTGTTGGAGTGATAAGATATGAAATTAAATAGTTTGAAGAATGTTCACAACTCATTAAAATATTTATGCTTTTATGTTAATTCTGAAACTTATGCACGAGACTTATTGGTCAGAATTCAGTTTAATAAATGGGCAGAACACTGCTCTGTTAGATTTACTGTAAATGTTAAACATCAACATTTTAATTACAACTGACCCCCACAGAACAAGGACCACAAACCAGTTATTTTCACCTGAACTATGTGTTCATCATCGAAAAATGT
>JBAMIG010000022.1:14763340-14776102 GCA_037177335.1 Kiunga ballochi
TGTTTTACAGACAAAACAAGACAAACATAGCGCACCGTCAAACCGAGGCAGCCATCCGCGGCGCCTTCTTAACCGTTTATCACCATGCAAGTTGTTGATCTACATAAACCTGCTGCTGTTTGAAGGGATTGATACACTGAAAAAGTCTTGGGAGATGGGAGATGGATAAATAAAACAAGCAGCTCCCAGGAGACAGATTAAGGCACAGGGGGACTCTTTTTCTCCATTTTGCTGCTTTACACGGTGACAAGTTTCATGGCAGCTGCTGTGTTCCCCTGGGAAAATGCTATGAGAGCTGAAAACATTTTACTCAAATATCGCAAGATCTTCAAGAAATGGAAGTCTATGGGACAACACTGCCTGTTGAATACTGATGTCAAAGAGAAATTCTGCAAATTGACAACAGATTCAACAAACATCTGCATGTGATGAATTAGGAATGATGGCAGTTTGTTGCTTTTCTAACTGGTGACTAAATTTGCTTCTATAAATAATAATTATCTCTGAAGGTTTAAAAACGCTGTTCATGTTTAATCAGACTCTAGAGAATTTTCAATCTACAATACTATAATATGAGAATGGACTTTTGTTTTCAACGTTTGTCTTTTGATCAAGGAAAAGGAAGTATTTCCTGTCAGCTTTGTACCTGAAATCTACCTGTCTACTCTATTTATCCAACCTACATCCTAACTGTTACGACCCCTATGGTGTCCAGGGGAAAAAGGGGTGGCAACACAAACAATCAGAGACTAAGGGTATAAAAGGAATAACAGTGATTTATTTACAGAGTGTAATTGACCACACAAAACCCACAATACTATTTACAACAAACAAAAAGTCTCTGAATAAATGGCTAATCAAAAGGAGAAAACTTAAACACATCCTGTGACAGGAGAAAAGCATACACTAAGAGAACAGACCAAAACCAACCAAAATACCAGTAAAGAAAAATCCAGGCAAAGTTTCACAACTGACAAACAGCTCAGCTCAGACCAGACAACCAAGTGGCAAACTGTGTTGCAATCACAGACAGCTGCCTGGATTGTTGACAAGGTGGTGCTTATATAGGCAGAGAGCAATCAGGACTGGCCAACCGGTGTGGAGAGGAAGGAGTAGTCCACCAATCCTGGAGGGAAGGCGTCAGGAGGGTGGAGCTGGATGTGGATGAGGAAGTGAAGCTTGAGGAGAAGCCAATCCTAAGGGAGCTGAGGCACAGTTCAATCAGCATAAGGCCCTGGCAGGCCTAGGGCTGTAACACTAACTTCCCGCAGTAATACTCTTCTTTTCCATTTTTTCCCCATGGCGTGTGTGCTTATGCAAATAACAACATGTAGATATATAAACTCACAGCTTTTCTTGAAGTTGTCACAATTGATGACTCCTATTTTACACAAAACTGTAGTTACAGACTGAGAACTATACATTTACATTTACATTTACAACTTTACATTGTTCGTTCATTGTTGTTTTATTCAGGGAATATAAACTATTTAATTCAATTTATTTATACAGCCCAGTATCACAACATAGTTGTCTCAAAGGACTTCATGCACAATTAATCACACAACAGTAGAAATAACGCAACAATAAACACAAGTAATGACTACACTAAACTAAGCAGACCCAGGACACCCCTGTCCTTTGACCCTCCTTCACTATGTTAAAATAGGAAAGCACAGTAGCTGGCCCTAAAACAGACCCTCTCCCAACATCTAGTAAACTTTCATAAGCCCTGTCTGATTTAATTGGTTCAGGATTCAAAAGAAAGAAAGAAAACCTAGAAATGTGCCGTTGCCTCAGCTGGGTATTGGAGCAAATGGACTATTAGAGTGGGAACTTCTATGCTGTAAAAATGCAGCTCGCAGTTGCAGGACAGCAAAGTTGTCATTTACAGTTTTCTGCTCACTTACAATGTTCAGGCAAACTGTATGTCATTACAGACCACAGAGTTTATCCAGGTGCTGCCTGGTAACCTGCCTTGTGGTTAAATTTCACAATCACATCATGAGTGATGATGTAAAGGGATTAAGAGTAACTTCTACTGAATATTTCAATTATTTTCCATTTCATAGAATGTGTGGAGTCAAAAGCTGATGCTTTCCACAATAATTATGTCCTAAAAGATAAAACATTCAAGCGACATTGTTTAAATTTGGATTACCATAGCAACCAAAGTGCATATCGGTTCTGATTCTTTATGTGTTAGAGCAATCTTAATGAATGGATGACTTTCTTACATTCAAGAAGATAATATAGTACCCACTGCAGCTCTGAAAGCCTACGTTTAATCATTTTGATTGTGCAGAGGCTTTCTGCATAGGCCTTCATCTAAAACACTGCAACAATCATGAGGAAAAATCTCATTTCTTCTAAATAACTAGCACATATTTGATCTGCATCCTCCAGTGGAGTGACATTTAGTTCATACCTAATTTCTGAGGGTGAATTTCATGCACTAGTGAATGTGTTGGGAGGGAAATTCTTGAGTGCGTGCTTGCTACAGCGCACCGTGGTGTCAAATAAATAAATAAAGATCACTCTTGGTTGAAAGATGGCAGCAGGGGCAGCTGCAGGACTGACCCTGCCAAGGACAGAGAGCTTCCCATGCCTTTTCAGTGCTGTGAATTGGGTCATTGAACAGCTAAATGGAGTCATTATGATGAGTAATTAAAAGAATACAGCTGAAGACTCCTAAACGCTCTTTTTTCTTGGTTCCGCTGTGTTTTTAAGTTGTCATGGGTCTTTGCCGACAGGCAGCTGCCTTGGGCCACTTTAACTACTACCCTTTTCACTGGAATGCAAATATCAGCCTCACTAACTAATCAAGTGACATTATCTGTTGTCTGCTCATCTACTGAAAATCAACCCATTTTGCAGATTTCTGTTACTGACTGTTGAAGATTGAATTTCGCCCGTGCTTTTCATCGGCTACAACATGTCACACTGTGAATCACAAGGGATGAGAGCGCGGAATTGTTTCATTTGAAATGGGAGCATTATGAATACTTAGTGTGCTGTAATGTGGAGCTTGTGTTCGGCAGACATTAATATGTATGTCGGTGTGAAAATTGCAGCCTTGCAACGCTGCATTCTGCAGACACGGTGTAAACATACGACGAAACAGTAGAAAGGGAGAGGCACGGACAAACGATGAAGAAATCATGTTTCATCTATATTGGGCGTATTGCTGTGAATGGAAAGCATCCGCCTCTCTTTGTGCAAAGCTTTTTGGTGCGTCGTTATTTCTGCTTCCAATAAGAAAAAAAAAGCATGAAAGATGTGCCAAAGTAGCCTCCCCCTGGGCAGTGTATGCATTCTCACTCGCTTTTATAGGGAGTCATTAAGATGATGGAAAGCCGGTGGGGGGGGGAATGTTCATGTTTGATTAATTAGTAAAACTAACTTTGGCAAGACCAGAAACTGAAACAGAGGATTTCATTAGCTTGCACTTGTTAGATAAGGTTAATGAGGTGGTTCTCATTTCTGAAAAAGAGGGGGTGGTGTATAAAAAAAAAAAAAAAACATGGTTCTGAATTCATTTTAGCACTGGCAGAAGAAGGTTACCTTCTGAAAAAGCAGCAAATTTTTATTACATTCATCATTCAGATCAGCCCTCATGGATTGGGTTTAAAATGCTGACTTAAAGCTGTGCATTGTAAATAAGCATGCTAAGGATACAGATGTAACTTGCAAAAGCATTTCTTTACTGCAAGAAAACAAACTTCCTCGTGACCATTTTATTATTTACATGTACCTCTACCATTTTTTTTTTTTGTTCTACAGACTTCAACATAAGAAATAAAATAACATCTGCACTGCTGGAGGCCACCAGGGATGCTTCCTTACACTGAGGATTTCAACCTAGATTGCAGTGGTAAGTGCAGGTGTTTGGTACAGCTGTGCGTGTAGCTTGACTCAGCTGACGCTCTGCATGAGCAAACACCCCCTAAGAGGATCACATCGCTAATCCACTGGTCAATACACACGACAAGAACAGTACAGCGTCAAAGGCAAGTCACTCAAAGGACATCCCGAGAGTGGGCAGCATAAATATCCCTCTGTTGATTTAAGTTGTTTTTGATTGCAGGATTTCCCGTTTCTGTCAACACTTTATACGGTACAACGCACTGTGGTTCGCTATGATCATGCTTTCAGATCTACGCTGGACTTTTGTATTTTCTTTATTCATTCAAGATTAATCTTTATTAACTCAAAGGAGATGACACACGTGCAAAAAGTGTCAACATTTTATCTTATTAATAAAAAAATATTATTAATGTGAATGAATGAGGTTGGTTATGAAGATAGGTATGTTTATACATAAACTCAGTCAATCAATGGTGTATTGATCACATTTCTGTATCAAGGTTATTGAGAAAATGTATTTTTCTTGGTCTCTTTTTTTTTTATATTGAAAAGAAACCGCTAATATGCCTTGTTGGTTTTTATGATGAGCAAAAAACCTTTTTAGTAATCTTTATGAGCTCTGCCGTGAACTAAATATTGAGCTTTAAAAAAAGAAATAACTTTGTCCCCTCCTATAGGCAAATATGTATTTTTGTCTTTTTCTATTTTTTTTAAAGGGATGGACTTTTTATAATATTAATGGCTGTAACTTAGCAACAAATGAGTGCTTTTGCCAACTGATGTCCATATAGTGACAGGAGAATTACCAAAGTGCACACTGAAGAATTACTGCTAATTAAGTGGGCCTTACAGGCGGGATGTGACCCTGTGAATCATTGACTCACTTTCTTCCAACATATTTTTATAACCTGCATGACCTTTCATCTCATTGGAGCCACAAGGTGCTTAGCTGTCGTGTACCACAAAGCTGATGAAGGGGGGGAAGGGCACCTAATGTGTTCACTGTATAACTTTCTGACCTAAAGAAACCGAGTTTCTGCTGACATTTATTATGCACATTCCTAGAGCTGTCATTGCCTGCATCATCCAGAAGCTGGGAAACTTTTTTATGCGCTTCACATATTCACATAACAGGCCATCAAGTGGATATCAACACAATGGCTGACTCGCACTGTTTGAGTCTAGATGGATGGATGGATGGATGGATAGATAGATAGATAAACTTACTTTCTGTTTTGACATTATATCAGGGCTACATTGGTGTAAAGATTCTAAACTTTGACAGATTTTCAACATCTTCACCACATCTTCACTTTTTATGGACGTAGGAACGTAGGAAAAAAACCTGCATCTGTTTTTGTTATGTAAAAAACATTGGTTCCAGTAATTAGTCTTATATATTGATCAATAATATATTGAATTTAATTGTCAACCACTATTAGGAAGATTTGGATGTAATTAATTGGACAATCTACGTGGGTATCATTTGTATCAGATATTAACTGGATTATCTAATGGATTTACACTGATCAAATCCATGCTTTAATTTTTAAAACCTTTTTTTAAGAAGCTTGTTCTTGTTGGAAACAGAACAATGCTCTTTTTTGGGACACATACATGACGTGCTGTATGTGTTTGCTTTACATTTATCATTTGAACAAAGTCTACTATTTTCTTTAGTCTTTTTTGTATAATCAGAAGAAGTTGACACAAGTTTAAGAACATAATTAAATCGCTGTTAACCACACTGACTGGTCTTATAGCTAAATCACCACAGTTTTAACTCGATCAAACTGTTCAGTCTGAGCTCTTCTATCAACCCAGATTCCTAATCGATGATGCTGGAGAAGAGTTATTTGAATGGATTACAGTAAAGAGCATCATGGATTAGCCTGCGAGAGACACAGATTCCCGAAGAGCCCTACATTAGTCACATAAAGTGATTAGAAAACATCGGTATGGTTGGCAATTATTGGGCTCCCTCCTCATCAAAGCAATGTAACTCACCCTCATCATTCGTTTGATGCATCAATATGACTTTAGCTTGTTAAACCTTATGACAGCTGCAATGGATCCCCATGCTGGATTTTGGAAACACAACAGCTCTGTTGTTTCTGATAACTTAGTTACTCTGCTACTAACTTTTTACAGACATGATATAAAATGTATTTTCTATTGTAGACTTTGTTTCAAACTAGCCAGGGAAAGGGTGAATACGACAAGCTCATGAAACCAGGTGCCTAACCGTCTGATAAAACATTTTTAGGAGACGGCTCGTGGAACGTTTTGGAATAGAAGATTGAGTTTAGCTTTCCCACAATGGGTGTAGACGTTCTGGTGAAGGTGTGTATTATAAATGAGGTGTCTATTAGGGATGGGAGGGTCAAATAATCAACAGCTTTAAGAAAAATGGCACCTTCTTACACTAAGTCGGTGGTTTTTATCCTTGGTTGGAGGTACTGAGTTTCATTTGTGCATTCACTGAGCCCTTCTTTATTGAAAAAGAAAATAAATTTTAAATTCAAGACATAGGTATATGTTGTCCAATCCATCCAACTACTATTTATTTTTGCTCGACGTTGTTAGTATGAAAGGATTCAAACATGAGAAAGAAATCACACAGCATGTCGTCACAGCAATCAGGGCGACTACTGAGTGCAGTAGGTTTACAGCAGCGCAGATGGGTCAAGCAGCCAATGATGGCCGAGTGGGGCATGTCATTACGGATCATTTGAGTCAGGTGTGTGTCTTGACCTCTGCCGAACCCCTGGGGTTTGATCGAACCTGGGTGAAAGAACCACTGCACCAAGGGCGTTTTTTTGACCAAGCTGGTTCCCGTGCTGGTTTGGAGTCAGAGCCAAACTAGGGACCAGTTCTTTGGCTGTCCACCGCATAAGAAACCGGCTCCTGGTTCACAAAACTGGTTCAGCAGCAACTCTGTGCTGGGCCAGAGTTGAGAACCGGTTCCCGGAGCTTACTTCTGTAGCTGGGGGCGGAGTTACCTGGCCAAAATAATAGCTTTGAACATGGATCCACATCTTAATAAAAGCCAAAAAAAATGGACTCTAAGAATAAGCAGAGTTTGCTTGAGGAGGAGGCTCAGTGTTTCTTGGCTTTATGGTCGCCTGTGAAGACTCAAAGTAAATTAAATGGGACATAATTTGTGTTCAAGCAGGTGCAGCGAGAGACGGCTGCAGCTCCACAGCTACGAACGGTGCCTCGATCATTGGATCAACATATAATAAAAGCTTAAATAGATTTTAAAGCTCAGAAGAAGAAGCTGGGACGCAGCAATCCAAAAGCAGTCCGCATTTTTTTAAACCTATTTCTGATTTTGGTGACAGCCAGTGAACTAAACAACCAGCGCAATAAACGCCGCCATGGTTGAATTATTCCTCCTGCTCCTGGTGGACCATACCGGTGAAAAATCATAACTTTAATATCGCAGTTTGATAAGTGTTGCTGTTATAACGTTACTCATATTTGACGGGAGGCTGTACTATTACGCACGTAAACATGACTCAGATTACGTAATGACGCAGACACAACCGGGCTCTTTCGGTCAAAAACCAAACCCAGCACGGGAACCAGCTTGGTCAAAAAATGCCCTAAGTGATGTAAATCTGCCACACCACTATAAAAAGTGTTTGTTTTGTCTTTTTATGTATCTATGATGCAACATACATATTTTCCTAACAGTGTAATTTACATTATTACAGAGAACAGACTTAAATCCGAATAAAAAAAAAACAAGCACAGCAAAAGGTATCATTCTCATTGGTAAGCTGTTATTATTTTAGTCATTACTTTACTTTCTTTATGCTAATTTGATACATAGATTTGTTGGTGAACATCATATCAAACAGCAACATAGCTTTTAGTTTTAGAAAAGCCAGTTTTAGTCATTTCAATTCTAGAAAACAGGGATAAATTGAAGTTAAAGGGACAAAGTTTAAGATAAAACTGGGCCACACTTAAGTTCTAGTGATAAATTTTATGAACATTAAAAGTAAACTGACTTATGGAGGCAAGAAAAAAGGTATGTAGCAAACAACCACTTTGGTAGAAATAATCATTATTCGGGAGGCAGATCATGCTGGTGGGGACTAAATGAGTCAAGTTGAAGACATGATCAGGCAGAGCTCAAACTGTGCACGCTACAAAAAATCAATACATTAAGACTTATTTACTGAATTAGAAAAGTAACTTCATCATAGGTAATTTGCTAAAAAGACTCATTCTTCTGAAAGAAATCGGTCTGAATATGAGTATCGGCCTCTAAATTATGTTAGATAGAAAACAATGCAGATTCTTTTGGTTTGCTGGGACACATCAGGCTGTCACAGTGAATAATGGAAAAGTCATTCTGATGAATCCCTGATCTTTGAGTAACAGAATAATGACAGAAAGGAAAGTAATAGATATTTGGTGTATCAATAGCAAAACAGTCCCAAGAGAACAATCAAACCCAGAAGCTTTGCCTCTTTGTATTAAATACCTGCATTAAACTGAGCCTGTGCCTCAAAGACCGGCTCCTCAAACAACCCATTTCAAAAATACACTAAATTTTTATTACTATTTTAACCCTTTAAAGCCCAACATAGGAACAATCTGGACTTTATTTTTTAGCTATTAACAAAATCTGGGGAAGAAACTAAAACCCAAACAGAAACAGGAGGAAAAAAAGAAAACCATAAGACACTGAACCGTCTCCACAGAGTAACCAAACCAGTTATATTAGTTTCCCACCTTCATCATATTTGCACTGTTCAGTTACAAAACGTGTAGCTACATGCAACACGTGTGAAGTGAGGAAGAAGATATTAAGTTATATGAAGTTATTCATGGTATAAAACACTCAACAGATAAGATAACATGACTTCATGTGTACATTCCTGTGGAAATATATTATTTATTATTAAATTTAAGACATATTTTATGACAAGTGATCCCCTTACCAAATTCACTGATTAGTTACACATGAATTTATATACAATAAGATACATTATAACCCGTTATGCGTATTATACTGTCATTAATGCAGATCTAATTCAAGCAAATCCAATTAATTTGTTATGAAAAGTAAATTATTTAGACAAAAAGAAGTAAGAGATGCAATTCACATCCTGTTGATCATGTGAGAAACATCCCCTTACTTTTTTATTACTACACACAGCATGTACTGTAATTAGAATTAAAATGGGACACCATTTAGTAAAATAGACAGAATGAAAGTTTGTATAATACTAATTCTCTATATTTAATCCTTTGATTAAATCCTGTATTTTGTTAGTGGACGAATGCCCAGAACACCAGGCTGTAACTTAGGCAATGAAAAGGCAATCATGGAGAAAATGAATGAAAGTTCAAACATAGCGAAGCACTTTTGACAGACAGCTGTCAGCCATTCATTACTGACTCTTTAATTACTTTTTTTTTCACACCACTGATAAAACGCTGTGGCACCTTTCTCTCTATGACAGGATACTCCTCTAATATCATGACACCTCAGTTCTTCCCTCCTATTAAATGCCATTCATTCAGGCAGACAGCTGTTTCAGTTGGACTTTAGACCAGAAAACTAAATGAAAACACCTTAAAATGTGTGGCTTTCTGTGTGAACTGGAACATATTGCATAGCGCTTTAAACTTTAAACTCGGTCTATTCAGCTCGATCAGTTAAATTGCTTCCCGCTGCATCTTCGGACATGTTTGGGGAAATGTTGCTGTATTTAAAGCAGCTGTATTTCAGTTACAATTTATAAAATCATTTAAACATTTAGAAGACTTTATGTTTGAGGTAAAAAAAGGCTGACAACATCCCAACAGAATTCATGCAAAAAAGAAAAAAAAAAAGATAAGTGAAGCTTAACTTTAACATTTTCACACTAAGATCTGAATGCACAATGCATGTTCCTTCTTTTTAATTTCCATCTCTGCTTGTTAACTTTTTCTTAGACTTTTGCTTTTTTTTTTTTTTGCTAATTTGCTGTGACATTTAAGCTCTCGACTGAATGTAAATTTCATATCAATTATTAACATAACAAACAAAAAGCTGATAATAAATGGGTATTTAGGGACATTAACATGTAATTATGTGCTGTTATTTTTCACTTTTGAGTAAATGTAACATGACTAACTTTAATAATAAATGAAAACCATTTGATGTGTAGGCTTCTCATGGTACTTTCTGTCCTGTCTAAAGTTTTTTTTAATTTATTTTGCTTTGTTTTCTTTGGTCTGAGAGACAAAAAGACTGCAGGAGATGAGACAGGATGCTTCTCAAATGATAAAACTGTCACAGCATCGTTCAATAAACCATTTGCAAGTCCTCATCTTATGAGCTCGCAGGCCTGTTAAATACCCTCATCTTTGCCATCACTCACCATCAGTTTGAAAAAGAAATGGATATTATCAGCATCTTCTATCATACCCTACTGGGTTTGATTACTCTGTTTAAAATGAAGTGACCTCACACGTTCACAACTGATGTGTTTTTCATTACTATTAGGTTTCATGGCTTCTTTTGCAACGCAACAATAAAACTGATTATTGCAACCCAAAAGGATATCAGTGTTTGCCCATCCAATTTGGGTGATTATTTGTCCAGTGTATGGTCCACAAGGAATCACTCCTCTGACATGTTCTGAAAAGCTACTGTAGCAGGAGTCATTTATATACTATGTGAAAACAATGTGTTGGTGATGCATCGGTTGTCAGTAAGCATGCGAGGTCCACATTAGTTTGTGGCAGCTATATATACTTTGTCATTAACCTTCAACAACACCATCAAAGTGATTAAATGAGCAACCGAAATAACAGACTGTAATACTCCAGCACTTTGATTCATATGTGGACATCAAAATCATCTTGAGGCACAGAATTAACAAATAAAAATCATTCATGTTCAACAATTACGCTTTTAACATTTACATCAAAATGATGATCAAATAATAAAAATAGTATTGAATTTCCATCTTGGGAAACAGGCAGCACATGTGTGTTTTTGAGCCGCTGTTAGGTGTGAGCTGAGATAAGAAGTTTGCTTTGCAAAAATAGAAGCTAGTAGAGGTTGTGGGATGAAACATTAATGAGCACATTTTCTATTTTGCTGTTATCTTGTAACTGCCATTCATTTCAATGCTTTGTGGTTAGTTTCCAGAGCTTCCACTATGCTATTTCACACAGTGTGGAGGTTTAAGCTTAATAAGTGGCCTCCAGAGATCTGACATATTACCTCAAACGTCCCAAAAACATGTTTGAATGTCAGATTTTCAGTCAGTTCACTGATATATCTTTTCTACTGACGAATTCAGATACAGCTCATTGAAGTCAAAGCATATTTACACATATGAATTAACATTTACAAGCCCACATCTGCTCGTAAGGATGCTTTTAAGTTGGGATCATTTTTGTAATAATGCTCATCACTTTCATTTTATGATGGAATAGGTTTGCTTTTATCATATCAGAGAGAAGATCCTGATTGGCTTTGCAGAGATGCATACAAGCTTCCTTCTCTGAACACAGCTGATCCCTTTGACCTTAATGAGCTACATCTGTCATGTTTCCTGTAATTCATTCATAATGTGTGTTTGCTTCAGAACATGGCTTTTTATGCTTGATACCATACAACTATTTTCTGATTTGATTCAACACTTAAATGCCTTGCACCAATGTTCCCAAAGGATTGACGTTCTGTCTACAACTAAGTATATTTCTATCCTTGCTTTACTATGTTGCTGCATTCAGCTGTTGCCTCTTTGTGGCGGTGATTAGCACACATTATGATTAAATGTTGCACACTTTTAAAATCATCAAATGATGACGGCATGAGTCAGGCTTTCAACTTTGATTGCACTTTATCTAAGTCTCTTTCAAACTTGTACTATGAGCACAAACATGTGTTTATTCAAGAGCGTATATGTGCTGTGGTGGACATGGTTGTTTTTTTTTGTGGCCTTTCTGCAGTGGAGAAAAAGGGTTCAAGTCTATTGGTCAACAATAAAATCACATAAACAATCTGGAAATATATCAGATCATATCCCCTACGACTTTGTCGTACAATCATAATAACTTTGCCGTGTTTCTTGGTCTCATAAACAAGGTGACATTTACTGATTACACTTCTTTTTCATAATAAGTGTTTAAATGGTAACAAGGAGGAAAAATAAGAAATAAGATGTTGTTTTTGTGTGGAGGACTATGATCATCCATGCTGGAAGTCAAACTTGACATTAAAATCTCCTTTACTTTTTTTGTAATTTTAGAAAATAAAGGTCTAAATTAATACATGGCATGTGCACATCAAATGTGGATAATTATTAGTATTACTTCTTAGTGATTTTGTTAAGCAAAAATTAGTTTATTATAAATGCATTAAATATGTATCTTTGAGAACTGACAAACATTTTTAACAGCAGCAAAAGGACATTTTTTTTTCCCATCTGGATTCCTGCATGTGGATTTCAGTGAAGATCATTGACCCTTAAAAGTAAAACGTTTTTTTAATCCTATCTTTTCTTTTTTTTTATTAGGAAAGATGCATGTAGGGGCTTAACCTTTTGAAAGCACAGTCGCCATGTACACATGATTTCTTTCAAGACAGCCTGAGTTGTCAGATTCTGAAGCTAAAATGGAATATAATAAATTTATTCATGATAAAGCATTATAAATGCAACTAAAGGAGAAAAGTTACTACTTTGCGTATTTTGTAAAAAAACAAAACAAATAACATTAACCAAGTGTTTTCTCTTCTGCATATTTTCCCAGAAAACCTTGGCTTGACAAACCATTTACATATTTACACGCTACCATCCATGCTTTTCTTTTTTTGGTACATATTCTACCATTTTTTTTGTTATTTATGTTACTTTTTTACAATCCCTACTAATA
>JBAMIG010000022.1:14781181-14797782 GCA_037177335.1 Kiunga ballochi
TATATATATATATATATATATATATATATATATATATATATATATATATACTCACCTTTGCTCACTAGGTTCTAATTATCCATAAGGGTTTTGTTATTTGACATTTAGCAATAATGCATCATCAGCATTAATTGAGATCAACCAGCACCTCAGCAATACTTATTATTCTGGTGGTAATTTAGAGTTAATTAGTAGAGACAAGTACTAATGGGTAGCAGTAGGATTATTATGTCTCTGCTAAATATGTATGCACCTTGAGGGATGGATTATAGGAGAATATAAAAAAAAACAAAATTCAACTGTAATCCTTTTTGATTACTATTTTTAACCCAACAGTAATTTTACAGGCTTTAAGCATAAAGTGATTATAGATAACAAATTTTGCTTGAAGACATGGGCAAAGTGTGTTCTCTTAGCTATCTTTTAAGAAGAAAATCATCACATTGCTTTACTATCATACATCATTACAGTGTATGATGTGTGTATTTGTGACATGTTTATGTGTATATGACAACATTCTCAAAACAATAAAAACTACATATGTTTATCAAATTGGTCTGTTTATTGACCACATTTTACATTTATTACAATAAACAGATGATCTGATCCGAATATGCAACATTCAGACCTCAGTAGCGGAACGATTAGGGCGTAAGCTGTGTGCTCATTACAGTTTAGGCATGCTGCTGTGAAAGAAATAACTCTTTAGAGATTCTTCTGGAAAAACACAAATTAAAATGAGCGTTAACTTGTGGTGTTTAGTTTTGCTAGATATGTGCAGTATCTTGAATTGAATTTAGGTGGGTGGCCACTGGAAGTTAATGAGTAGTGGCATGACATATCCTTTTTGGACAATCTGTGTTGCTGCTCTCAGGACCATCTGTGGATGTTTGGCTCTAAATGCCACCCAAGCTGCTAAAAGAGCATTGCTTTGGTCAATGGGAGGAGTTGGACAGCATAATGTATCGGACATGGAAAAATTGTCCTTATTCTGTTATTCTGTAGTGACCTTACAGCCCTCACATAGAAATATGACGGCAACGTATATTGAAAAGTCCAATGCAGAAAGTTGCTCATTGTTCATATTTTGAAATAAACTGATGTAATAACCTGTAATTATTTTTATATGATTGTCTTTAAGCTAACCCCTGAAAGTTAATATTAAGAAATCTTGCACTGGAAACTTCCTCCAGCACAATCACTCACTGAAGGACAGGGGAACCAAGTTATTTTGACCAGAAAACAATAAATAATCTTCTTTCTAAGATATAAGTTAGATTAAATGAAGTGGAAAGCCTGTATAATGCAATGCATATAAACAAAATGTCAGAACAAAGCAATGGGGAGTATTAAACAGTTGTCATTATTCACCTATTTAATTTTTACAAAGGCATCAAATATTTTCCATATAATATTTCCAGAGTAATTATTCCATAAGTATTAATATGTAATTAAATAACCCCCTAACCAGCGTGTGTGACCTTCCCCTTCCCATTTCCGAAGCAATTCCGTACTTTCACAAGCACAATGTTTTCCTTCCCCATGAGGAGTACTTCCATTTCAACTCAATTGATTCTCCTATTCTAGTTTCCTCATCTCTAACTTTTTTTTTCATTCCAAGCTAGAAGAGCATGAATTTTCAATAACATCAAATAAAGGGCAGTCATTGGTATGGATGAGGAGGATCCTTAGAGATTGAGGCACCTTCACCCTCACAAAGCACAAGATAGGAAGTCAAGGGAAAGACAAGCAAAAGCAGAGCCTTAAACTGTGAAAACAGATTCTTTGATATATTGCTTTTGTAGACACTTGGCGACTGAACAGAAGAATAGTGGTTTAGTATGCACAGTGAAGTCTTTTGGATAGACGTGATGACAAAAAACAGGAGGGGACTGACAGGCAGAGATAGCCAGGAAGGGGTTTGAGGTGGAGTGCTGTTGGTTTGCAGACACGAAGCTCTTTCTCAGCAAGGATAGGTGGAATTTTCGATCTGTTTTCCCCACATGGTGCTCCGGAGGATCTGTCAAAGTTTACCTTGAGGTATTGGCTCCTGGTAGAGCAGCACTCCAGAGGGTCTGAGTGAGAGTGAAACGCTTATGCTTGAGGTTTTATTATCCACCACAGCTGAAATATCAGCATCAAAGTATTTCTTGACCTGTCCCCATCACTACACCAACTTCAACCCTTTCTATGATGTGTTAACAAGCTTGTCCTTAAATTTAGATGCATCACATGGGGCCTAAAAACTCCTTTAAAGGTAGACATGTCTTTGTGTGTGTTGTTTTTTTTATACTGCATACAGTTCTACGAAAATGGAGCAGAATTGAAAGCTGTGAGTGACTGAAGCAGATATTTACAAAGCTGTCTGAATATTTTTAGGAGCAGGATTTCAATAAGTTATCCACAAAATGGGAAAATAAAGTCAAAATCTTTGTTACTTGGTGTGTACAGCTTAAATGGAAGACTTTGTGGAATGGCTGCCAGTGTGTGATGGCGATATATGCTCAGCTCTGATGCTTTAGGTGGTTTAGCCTGCTGCACTAAGGCCTGCTGGACTCTACAGATTGCTGTCATTCAGTGGCAAATAGACCCAAGCTTATGAAAAAACATGTAAACTGGCTGCCTTAGGCTCATTTTAAGATCTGAGCAGAGTATGGAGTCATTTGCATGAAACTGACGCTCTGAAAATTAATTTTAATGTAGCTGGCTGCTTTGTTTATCCCTGAACAACTTAAGACCGCAGGCCTTATTTTTGTTGCAATTTGCTGTTGCTTCATTGAGACCCAAGTGCAGGAGTTGAATGTTATGAAATATTAAAAAGCAAAGTCGGTGTTTTGCCACCCAAATGTATCACTTATACCTATCAGAGGTGGCATCCTTGTGCCTTTATTCTCATAAGAGGAACTAGTCTCGCTCTAACTTGTGTAACAGCTTCATCTGTGAAGCAGTGAATCACAGTGTGAGTCACTGTGGACAAACACAACACAACCAATGCATTCTAAATTATGGGGGACTTCTAGGGTTTAACTTAAACATCCATTTAATGGCTCAAAACATCTAAAACCAGTGCCACACTGAGCAGGCGGAGGCCAGGTCAGATGAGCTCAGTCTCTGCAGAGCAGTATTTCAATAAAGGTCATAGACTGAGGAATAATAACACAACACTTTTTTTTTCTTCAAAAGAACTCTTGCTTGGCTTGATTTTCTGCAGAGTGGTATTTTTTCATATTCATTTCATGGAACATTTGATTTGGAACCTCGTTCTTCCTCGGGGCTTTGACAGTGTTCTTTTTCTTCAGCGTTCCTGTGCCACTGCTCTTTTGTCATCATGAAGGTGGTTTTGTAATGACAGCCTTTGGCATTCTGTTGCAGTGCTCACCACAGCATTTACTCCTGCACTTTATCTGTACTTGAAAAGCTGACCGGTGCTTTTACTTGATTATCAAAGCATCATTGAAGATAATTACGTAGTGCATTGTGAACTGAAGAGAATACGACTGTTTAAATGCACAAATATTGTAATTTATTTCTGATAAAAAATGCTTTTTTTTATATCTTTCTATCACTTTCTAAATTACATTTACACAATAAACCAATGGACAGTAACCTGTATGTGTTAACCTAGACACAGATGTGAATTGTTATACTTATTGGCATCAAGAAAAATGTCTGTATTTATTTTGCTTGTACTACTACAAGCTAGGTTGCTGTATTGAAAGTTAATTTCTGCTGTTTTAAAGAGTGGAAACTGAAATAAAGGAGTTGATAATGCTAAAATTGGCATCTCTATTTATTCTAGGCTTATAGCAAACTAAGTGCAGAATCGGCCTCACCATTTAGCCCGTTTCATGTGAAACGCACAAAGCCTCAGATTATAATATCAACGTCCCAACATCAGTTTATCAGCATACTGTGCCTGTTTGCTTTTGGGCATGATTCAAAGCTGGTATTCCCGATAGCGTGCAATAAGATAACACGGTGGAATTATTATCATTTTTAAGTTCATGAATTATTCTTTCATCCAGTTTGTTTACATTTCAGCATCCAAATACTCTAAATTCACCAGGGAAACCTCAGGTTTGGTGTGGAAATGAAGCACGGTCAAATGGCCCATTAGGTTTCTTCAATATCATAAGATTTGCCCAAGGGTCTTATATAAGGATGTATTTCTCCTAGTTTGAACACATGGATGTATCAGCTACCAATACCTATCCTCTTCCACCCTCTTCCACTTAGAATAAATGTGTTTTGTAATTATCAGTTTCTTTTTTTTTTTGGTAAAGTGAAGCTTTTTATTACATTTTGGTCAACAACAGAGGGATTTTATTTTTTGCAAGTTAATTTTTCACCTTTGAGTCCCATTTTATCACAAAAAAAATTAAATCCATTATTTGTATCAGTCTGTGTTTGACTTATGGAGGTGAAACAGTAGGTGCAGACACCATAAGACTGCCCATGTGTATACACACACACAAACCTCTTCTCTCTTCTCACTGGGTGCACTTGTTTACTTGTTTTTTGAGTAGGATCATTGCACACAGGGGTACTGCATATTCAACAGCATTTGGTGTCCTGGTAATTTTAGGTTTTTGGACACTTTCTCCTCTGTTAGCCCTTTGTGCTTCTCTGCCGTGGCTGAACTGCAGCTTCTGTCACTCCACCTCTTCCCATTGCCTTCGTAATGTAGGTTATGGTCACTTTCCAATAAATGTAAATGTAATGATCACAAGGGCTCTGTGAGGAAGCACTGCCAGGCATGGTGGTACCTGTTTAAACTTCAGGGTGCTTCGTATGGATAGGTAGTTGGACAATAATCCGGGTCCTCTACATCTGAGATGTCAGTCAATTTCTCTCCTGGGTTTTTCATTCCATCTTATTCAGTATCATTTGTTAGGGTGTATCCTGCCTCTCGCTGGCTAATTGCTGGGATAAGTTCCACCACCACCCCTCCCCCCTTTGATCATCAAGCACACTAGTGAACTCTCAGCCACCTCTAAATGTGACCAGCTAAGCACAACATTAATGTGACTATAATGTGGAAAAACTGGCAAAAAGGTCAAACAACAACATGAATGGTCTTCATATCCTTGGTTGTATGTTTGGTTTCAGTATGAAGTATATTCTCTCTGTCATAATGTGTCACATTTACTCTCTTCTAGTTGTGTGATTATCTCTGTTCTAAAGAGCCATGTCCTCTAATGTACAGCATTAACTTCTTAAGCCACCTAAGCTTGTCTAATTGTATTTGATTTAACTTTTCAATCAGACAAAAACATTTTTAAACAAAGGATAATTTATTTTGGCTACTCTTGATTTTTTTAATTACAATTATTAAAAACAAGTTTAATAATCCTCTCAAAGTAAAACCAGGCTATCAATTTGACTTCAGAGCTCATTCTGAATAGTCTTTTAAACCGAGTTTGGACTGAACAAATGCTTTTCTGGAGGATTTCTGTAACATCAAGATACCTATAAATAAAAGTGTTTATCTGACAATATTACAGTTAAGCAATTCAATTTCTATAAAAACATAATTCAGTTGGCAATTTAGCATAAACACCCCTTTGCTGCTTGTTAACATCATTCTAGTAGATTGCTTGAAATAACATGCTGTTAATGGTGATTGCAGTCTTTCAGTCACAACCGCGTACCTGTGCAGCAGGCAGTATTTTTCATTTCCTGTCAGCAGCAGAACGTTGACCCTCCAGCAGTTTAATGCTGTAATGAAGGCCGCAGTAATGAGGGAATGGGGATGTAATGCAGAATAGTTGTTGCCGGAACTCTGTGTGGTTGAGTATCTGCACTTAACAGCAATAATTAAACGTATTGTTCACAAAATATATCTTTCAGCTCACTGTTTTCTTGTAGTTCTTTTTTCTGTTGCTACTTTTAAACTTAAACTGTCTCCATAATGCACATTTCAGGTTAAAGGGTTTGATATGTGTCCACAAGGGCATGCATTCATATTGCATTTTTCCCAAACCCCTTTATTTATTTATGTCACATTGAACAAGCAGAAAGAGAATGTGGCGTCTCTGATTGGTCAATTCCCGGGAGCGATCGTTGGACACGCGCACATTTGCTATTTCCTCAAATAAACAGCAGCAGAACTAAACAAACCTAATTAAATCAATCAACATTGTCAACACATAACATGCAGTCATACATGTAACTTGTATCGGACCCATAAAACAAAAGTTAACAACTCAACAGGACATGCAACAGGACGTACCTGTTATGTTTCTCACATTCCCCCATTCACGTCTGATGTTTCATGGGTACGGTACAGCTTCTCAGGGGAGAAGGCAAAGCCACCTTTTAGCCTAGCTGTTATGTTAGCATCCCCATCAATCTACAGGTTATGGTAGATGGTTCCACAGCAAGTTAATTTGATACAAATTATATGTTCCCACAAACAAAACTGTGAAAACACTGGTAATCTACACAGAATAAACAAAGTGATCAAATAAAAATATTTAATTTTAATTGGATGGAGGTATAACTGCCATTTTTAGGCTGCTTCGTGAACCACGTGACTTCCACATTAAACTGTGCAGGCAAGTTGAGTTACAGCATTGGACAGCCTCTCATATAAAAACAGCAGAACCAATGAAACGAAACAAAAAACGGGCTTCAGCTTGTGTGGCTGTTCCCCCCTTTAACTGTGTTTGAGGTTGTAGAATAAATAGGTGTTTTGCTCAAATGACCTCTCATATGACTGTGCAGTTTAGAAGTCTATTTCCTTCAATCTCAAAAGAAGCTGAAATAAGCAGAACACTACTAGCTTACTTTAAGGAGATGTCACAAAGGTAGGCATGCTGCTATGGGATATGATGTCTAAAGCGTTTTTGTTATGAACTAAGGCAATGAACATTGGGCTGTAATTATTTTTCATTCCTATACATAATTAATGGTCAAGCATTTCCTTGTTTAAAAAGAAAGTCAATCATAAAAGAAGAATAACAAACGGAATGAAAAGTCCTTAATAACCTGTTCATATTTACCTTGTTCGGCTAATTTAACTATTTGCAGCAACTATAATTGTTTCAAATACAAGATAGAAGATTTTAAAATAAAAGAAAAGTTTAATTTCTCTGCTGTTTTTCAAATGTTTTCTTGATCATTTAATGCTTTACTATACAAATTGCTGTGAGACCTAGGGTTTGCATTTCACAGCAAAGAATCATATTTTATACCACCTTAATGTATTTTCATGCAGCAGCTAAGAAGAGTTTGTAGTGGCTGGATGTTCTTGCAAGATTGAGAATGTTTACAAAGCTTAATGTTGTGCATATCGTATTTTTCATTGATTGCAAGCTCTCGACCAGGTAAAGGTTCTAAGAGAACACAGTATCTTGGAGTGCCCATACTTTTCCATGTTGTCCTTTCCCCTTTTTTAACATCGCAAAATGAACACTTCAAACTTAATAACTGTTTGATTGCTGACTCTTCATCAGTTTCACTGGATTTGATCAGATTGTTGCAGCAACAGTAGCTTTAGTGTGTGAGTGTATGTAATTTTTGAAGGTGTTGATCAAATTCATGACGAATCAGTGCCTTAGAGATGACCCCCCACAACCCCATTACCCACCTCTTTTATTTAATCCTGTTCTCAAAAGGATTTTACTTTATGCATATAGGTTTTCTGAGGAAATGCTAAATAGATTGATCCAAGCTGTCACTTTACATGGTGCTGTATGTGTGATTTAATGTGGCTTCTTAACATTGGCTTCCTGTCTAACAGTCCTCAGGTTAATGGTGTGAAAACAGGGACCCTGCTTTTCTCAACCTGTCAAGCGGTAATTGGCCAACAGTTTCCTTTAATAGCAGTCCGCCACAGGGACTGCAAACACCTCCTAAACTGTGTACAAAATAATTGGTGGACGACAAATGAGGGCCTGCGTAAACATGTATCCCCTCTTTTGAATTTACCATTTCAGTTATACCATATGCAACATAAATATGTTTCTAAACTTGGTGAAGTGGAGTTTATGTAAGCTTTGTGCTCTTCTCTTTATGTTCCAGGTTATTCATCTGTGCAAATGCAAGAAACAGAGGAAGGCAGGAACTAGCAGAATCACAAAGGTGGAAACCATTTAATGATGGTAACCTCTGAGGAAAAAAGCACAAGTCGGGCTACAACGGTGACAACTCTTTTTGGACACTGCCAAAAGTTCACTGCAGGAAAATCACAATAAAAGAAATTACAGGAAAAGACTGAGGATTTTCAGTTTTGTACATGGAGACATTATCCATCAACAATAATCCATCAATGACGAGGCAACAAACTGAAGGATCGTTTCTGGCTCTGAGAGCAGTTGAATACCCTGCTGATTCTGTGACGGGACAATATCGGATGTGCTGAAACAGTGGTATCACCCTCCTTTCATTTATTAACCCAGCTCATGACTCTCAGAGAAGCACCAATGGCCTGCAACTTAGGCATGGTGATGAGTGCCTTGTTTTCGTGTGTAGCCATTGTTTATTTGACTCAAATTCGTCAAGTCAGTGGCGACTGTTGGTTAATTGAAGGGGAAAAGGGCTTTGTATGGCTTGCTATTTGTAGCCAAAACCAACCACCTTATGAGGCCATCCCACAGCATATAAACAGCACCATTGTGGACCTTCGTTTGAATGAGAACAAAATCAAAAGTATCCATTATTCTGCTCTTAGTCGCTTTGCCAACTTGACCTATCTAAACTTGACCAAGAATGAAATCTCCTACATAGAGGACGGGGCCTTTTCTGCTCAGTTTAATTTACAAGTCCTTCAGATGGGCTTCAACAAGCTGCGGAACCTGACAGAGGGGATCCTCCGAGGTTTAGGAAAGCTACAGTACCTCTACCTCCAGGCAAACCTGATTGAGACTGTGACACCTAATGCCTTTTGGGAATGCCCCAACATAGAGAACATTGATCTTTCCATGAACCGAATCCAACAGTTAGACGGTTCCATTTTTACCAGTTTAACCAAACTTACAACTTGCGAGCTGTATACCAACCCTTTTAACTGCTCGTGTGAGTTACTAGGATTTGTGAAATGGCTCTCAGTTTTCCCAAACCGGACAAATGAGCGAATGGTCTGTGACTCCCCACCTGGTGTCTCAGGTTACAGTTTACTGAGCCAGAATCCTAACAATCCAACGTACCGAAATGCACTTCACATGCTTACTACTGTCTGTACGGATGACTACGTGACCCCATTTATCTCCATTTCCATAGAGTCTACAACACTACCACCTGACTCAACTCTTTGTGGTTTGGAAGATTGTCCCTCAGGCACGGAACCAGAGGACATTACAATGAGTACAATTGAAAATGATGTCCAAGTAGCCCCTTTGATGACAGTGAGGCAACTGACAAACACAGGTGCCACCATCTCCGTTCAGATTCCTCATCCCTTCAAGAAAATGTACATCCTGGTTCTTTACAACAACAGCTTTTTCACTGATATTCAAAACCTGAAAGACATACAGGAGGACATTGAGCTTAAAAACCTCAAGCCCCAAACCAACTACACGTATTGTGTTGCTTCAATACGTAATTCTCTTCGACACAATCACACTTGTCTGACAATCTCCACTGGCCCTCGGAATGGAAAAGACGGAAACGTAAACAATGCAACTGCTACTCACTACATTATGACAATTTTAGGATGTCTCTTTGGCATGGTGATCTTTTTGGGGATTGTTTACTACTGCTTGCGAAGAAAGCGCCAACAAGATGAAAAGCACAAAAAATCTGGCAGTCTGAAGAAAAATATAATGGAACTTAAGTATGGACAAGAACTAGAAAGTGGGACTATATCGCGAATGTCTCAGAAGCAATTGTTAGCTGGAGACAGCATGGCACGCATGCCGTACTTACCAGGGGAAATGGAGCAGTACAAATTTCAGGAGATAAGTGAAACTCCTAAAATGATTAAGGGAAATTACATGGATGTGCGGAGTATGGACCATCATGAGCGCCGAGAGTGCGATATGGGCATGGGTATGGGTATGGCTGGGAACAGTCAGGGATCAGTGGCAGAGATTTCCACAATTGCAAAAGAGGTGGATAAAGTAAATCAGATAATTAACAACTGTATTGATGCTCTAAAGACAGAATCCACATCTTTTCAAGGGGTTAAATCTGGAGCAGTGTCCACTGCAGAGCCCCAGCTTGTACTGATATCAGAGCACCCGCAGAGTAAATCTGGTCTTCTAACCCCAGTGTATAAGGACAGCTACCACCACTCCCTGCAGAGGCATCGGACCACTGATGTCTCACCAAAGAGGCCCAGCACTGCCACAGGGGGTCCCATGCGAAGCCCCAGGCCTTACCGCTCTGAATCTAAGTACATAGAGAAAACCTCCCCAACTGGAGAGACCATCCTCACTGTAACACCTGCTGCTGCCATCCTGAGGGCTGAGGCAGAGAAAATCCGCCAGTACAGTGACCACCGACACTCGTATCCCGATGCTCAGATAGAGGAGCTTGAAGGGCCTGACAGCCACAAGTTGTTAGAGCCCCTGACTCACTCCCGCTCCAGAGACTTGGCATATTCCCAGATGCCATCCCAGTACCATAATCTAAGCTACTCCTCCAGTCCTGAATACTACTGCAAGCCTTCACACAGCATCTGGGAGCGATTCAAACTCCACCGAAAGCGGCATAAAGATGAGGAGTACATGGCAGCGGGGCATGCTCTGCGAAAGAAAGTCCAGTTTGCAAAGGATGAGGACCTGCATGATATTTTAGACTACTGGAAAGGCGTTTCAGCCCAACATAAATCATAACCAATTTAGGTGTTTTTAATGTGAACCGGCATTGCAGAAAAGACACAAGAACCTCATCTGGCACCTGAATCAGTGGATTCTTCCAAATCATATTCAACGACTCACTCACATGTACCACATTCTCGTTTGACTGTGAGGAAAACGGGTGAAGAATCTTTAAATTTGTCATTTTATGTAAAAAAAAATCATCAGGAAAAAAATATATATTACAAATTAATAATATATATGTTAAAATGGATAATAGGTTTTGGGTATCGCATGGCCTAGTCCTGTGATAGTGGATTTGCTGTTGTGTAATATGAAACGATATGAAGATACTGAAACCTCAATATTTTTTGAAGAACTATCCGGACTCATTGAAACAGAACACTTTTTTTCCCTCCTTGCATATATTTAATTCAAAATTGTACAGATATGGGTTTCTATATTTGCAATGTCTACTGTGTAAATGGTAAAGTATTAGTGGACGAACCAGATTTATTAACTGGAGCGTTGTTCTTTGAGGTTATCTTGAATACTAAAGAACAACAAGTCTTACTGTAAACCTGTGGGAACATTTTGTCATTTCAACCATTACAGTATGTGTTTTTCCCCGCTTTTTGGTTTGTTTGTGTGTGTTTTTTTTTTTTTTTATCATTCTCTTTTTTTAAGCTTTTACACATTTCAGATGGATTCAGCTTTTAGTCCCCTGAATCACACTGTGCAGTATTCAATGAATGGATCCTGATAAACTTCCCGCGGGCAAAAGTGCAGTATGGATCAGGGTGTGGTGAACGTCTGTCTCATCGGCTTCACCAACCAACATTTGTATCTTTAGTACCAAAGTAGAAAAAAATGGTGAAATGTTTACAATATTCTTGCTCAGTATGGGGGGTTATATGAACATACAACAGGAAGTCTATATAGTCTTACTCTATTGGAAACTCAAAAAAATGCTAAGAGATTTGTATCCATACACAGGATATATATGGAAATCTATTATTAATCACTAGTACTTCTAAGGGAAGGCAGCTGTACTTTGTCACTTGTTGCTTCAGTACTCAGACAGCTGCTCAGCCCTGCAGGGGAGCCCGATGGATGAATGTAAACAGATACATCTTCTTATCTGTCTATGGCAGCTTTTATGTATATTTTCAGAGAAATATTTATTTCATACTATTAAGGATCGTGTTTTTGAGTTTTGTTTTTTTTCCTGCTTCAGTATTTCTTCCAGTGTATTATATTGCATACTTGGTGATTCAGTAAATGGAGGAAAGTAGTTTGTTATTCAGATGGGCCTTGTTGCTTGCTGAGAGGTTTAATGTTATTTTTATCTGCTTAGGCTGTTAAATCTTTTTGTATATTATGAAAGCTGATTACCAGGTGAATATTAACTTGCTAGAGTCAAATTTGAGAATGTGAAATTGAATCTTCTGACTTACTGGCTATGAATTTTGTATATCATTATTTTTTTTAATTATATATGATAATTGATGCATTTTTCCCCTCTTTTTAAGATGTTTATGTACATTATTCAACCAGGCTCATGATGATTCATCACATATTTACAAATGAGTAATAAATATCTAATCTGCTACTAATCGAAAGAATTGTAACAATGTAAAATTGTATTGTTTAAGTAGGATTTGGATTTATTAAAAAACATTTTTGTGTGCTCACACACTTTAATTTGACATCAGTGCTTTTTAACAGTCACGATGCAAAGACGAAGACCAAATTTATGGAAACAAACCAATTCTACATCTAGAAACTCCTGAAAAAAAAGAAAAACGTTGCACCTTTCAATCAAGTTTTCGTTATGATAAGTGTTTTTTTCTTTAAGATAAAGTTGGTGGCACCAGTGTGGAACGCCATGCAGTGGTGAAGAAGAAGACACGTCATCACGTCAAAGAAAGCCGTGCGTGTGTTAAATATGACCACATTACTCTTTGAAAATCTGCTGTGTTTGTCTGCCACTTTCACTAAACTTTTCCACTGGCGGTCTGTTCACATGCTCCATGTGCATCAGCCTTAATTCACCCGTCTCAGCTCCACTTGATTCCCTAACCTTTCCAAATCAGACAAATGTAAAAAGAAAAAAAACTCATTACATTAAAATAAAATAAACTGCTTTGCTTGGAGAAGCAATCATAATTTGACATTTCCCATAATCTGTGTTGGTTTGTGCCCAACATCTAGATGATGCTCCAGCTGAAGTATTTCTACTATTAAACTGGATAAATGTGTTTTCAGCTGCAGTTTTCCCAAGAAGTGTCACCTGTTCCTCCACCTGCATCACTTACATAAGTGGACTGACATTTTGGTACATGTAGTGTAAATGAATACCTAAAATATCAATGTTTATTAATCAGAAAACATGAAAACAGTAGAGAGATGTACTGATACAGCTCATTTGAGGTCCGATTGGAGCTGACCTGATAGGAACATTCATAAGTAAACTATATTTGCAGGTTTTTATTTGTATTTTTGTGTTTTTTTTTCATATGTCTGGTGTATGAGTGTCATGGTACTGTTATATTTTATTTATGTGAAATGAAACATTCATGAGCCTGATGTGAATGTCTTATGTAAACACCATGTTCAGTGTTAACTCACTTAATATTTCAACCGCCTTAAGATTTTGGGACTTGTGTACAGGAGTAACTTTTCCTTTATTTTATTTCTAATAATGTTTTGGAGTCGCCATTTATTATTTTTTATAAAAAGCATTTGCGTATCTTCTGTCAGGGTTCTGGTTCGTTTAGCTATTTAGCAACATGTTTTTATACTGCATATTGTAGCATTCTGTGTCTAATAATAGTTTAACGTGTTGACCAAACCTTTAGAAAAATCAACAGTTGGTGAGTTGAGTGCATCAAAACAAATAAGAGCACAAAAATGTTTTAATTATTATTATGATCATTATTATTATTTCATCTCTTAATACTATGTTATCTGCTTTCAGACAAAGTACTGTGAAATAAAGTTAAGGGTGCACATATGATATACCCGCAGTATCTTTATTACGAATTATGTATGAATATCTTTCACAGTATTTGACCCTTTTGGTTTGTTTTCTGATGTCCATAGAAGATGAACAAAAAGTACCATGAAGTTATCAGCTGCACATAACACAAATGTTTTAAAGAAGGTATATGATGCTTTTAAATCCTTCCTTTTAACATGTAAATCATTCATATATTGTCTGTATAAAGTAGAACTGCAATGCTTTGGTCTGAATTCCTAATTATTTTCGCTCCACACACACCTTATAACCCTGTTCGGAGGTGCGTCTTCAGAGCGACTCGTTTTGGTGCGGTCTCTTTAAATGTGAATGAGGCATGTCATGCCCCCCCCTCCCCCCTCCAGGTCACAGGAAGTTCAACTCTACCTTGTTCTGCCATGTTTGTAGCTTCACAGCATCGATACATGTATCTCGCGGTATACATTTTATTGGTAAGTTTGCTGTTAATGTCAACGTTTTAGATTGACAAATTTGATTACCAGGAAGTCAACGACCTTATTTGGCAGACTCACAGCAAAAACTGTGATGTAATAGATTTTTAAAAATGTAATAGGTAAAATGAAACAGACTAAAAAATCTGATCACAAACAATATAACGTTGAATGTGCAGCATCAGTGGGGGCTAAATTAACATTTTTTTCACCTTTAAAAGTGCAATAAAACATGTAATTAAGGGCTAAAAGAGTGGATTTTGCATGTTTTCCTGTTTAAGTGTTTTTTAAGTACAGTGGTGAGACCAAATGAGCCATGATGTGATAATTAATCTCTGCTCTTTACATTCACAATAAAAACACACTAACATAGTTTAGAACGGAGAATAGAGTCCATCCTGGAAAAGCACCAGGACAATGCTTAAACCTGCCCTATGTGGGGTGCAGCGACTATCGGATGAATTAACCCTCTAACCCTAACCCTCACAATTCATTCACTTAGCTGAACCAGTCACTTTGGTTTTTCCTTCTACTTGTTTTGCTTCTTAAATGCAGTGTTCTTGTGTATAAAGCCCGTGAAAGACCTTGCTCCTTTTTTTAACACCATCTTTTGTGATAACAGGATCATTTATTTTGTTATCTTGAGAAAATAAAGTTTGTTTTCTTGCAATAACGGATTATTCAAATGCAGGGTCACAAGGGGGTTAGAGCTGTGTCTAGCCCATCACAGAACCCAGAGAAAAACGGGCAGTCAGTATTTGGACTGTGGGAGGAAGCTGGGAAAGGACTGTTGCAGAAAGGACCAAACAAACACCACACAGGTTGAAATATTTCTTTCCCATTTTCAGTGTCTGCTCTGGCCTGTTGCTTTAGCTATAAAGGGAAAGCAGTAGAACATTTAATCTGCATCTGTCATTGTGAAAGATGACTCTTTTCCTGAGCAACAAATATGAACTGACTGTTAAAAATAGTCTTTAGTGCAGTCCTGTACTTGGCTGAATTCTCGCACACTCGCACAAAAAAATCCTTTCTGCTTGGTGCAGCACTTTTATGCCCCTGCTAATGGACATGAATACATAGAGCTCTGTGTATCCATGAACCATGTGACTCAGGGAGTAAATATCAAGGCTGTGCATCTTTAGCTTGAGAAGACGTTGCAAGTTACTTTATGTTGCTTAAGTTAAAAATGTGCGCTATTAAATTTAACAAATGGATGGTTACTGATATAAAACCAATATATTTACTTCATGTGTGGAAAATAAGCACTGTGCCAAAATCTGAGATGTTCATTGGTTACAGCATGGCTCAAAAACACTGAGATGTATGTTTCATGCAGTCAGTTAGCACTGGTAGCTCTGCAAGCTTCAGAATCCAATATCAACCTAACATTTTACACATGAAACGTTTTAGGGAGGAAAACAATGTTAAAACTTTACTGGGGATTTGAATATGAATGAAAATTTGTTGCATTCAAGCCCTCTCCAAAAAAGTTCATATAAAGTGTTTCAGCAGCAGGTAAGTACTTTTAGATTTTACAGTATTACTCAGTATTACATTTTTGGGTACACATTGCAGCTTTTGTATACTTTTAAATATGTTTACAGTATTAAAATCATTTTAGTCAATAAGTGGTGAGGAAGCAACTGTTGTTTAAAACTACGCAGAAGGCCAAAGGTGTGGTAAAAATAAGCAATGAAATGTTCATTAAACGTTCTGATGTGACGAGATGCTCGTAGATAAAATTGAGATTTGACAATTATTTGCACATGTACACACTGAAAGCTCTCGATGTGCTTTGTGTTGCTTTTCGTATTTTGCATGAAAAGGGAAAACATGCTCCATGTTGAAAAAAAATTCCCTTTAAGCTTTGATGATATGGGAGGACAAAATCATGTCTGAAATGTGTACTGGGATTTTAACACATTAATGCCGTCATGTAATTAGATTAACTACACAGCAGCTTAAATGTATTGGTACGCTTTTTGTTTTTTTCAGGCAGATTTGTTAGCAAGCCCTGACCTAGCGTACAAATGCTAAAAATTTATTTCAAAATCTGGTGGATGTTTCTAGCTACTAATGGTGCTCCCCTAAAAACACCTCATTTCCTTTCTTGTTGGTCATGCTTTTCAAGCTCATTTAAAAGCAAATTCTGCATCCAGCAGACAAGTCTCCATGCAAACCTAGTCACACTATTTAATGTTATTAAGGTAGTAATGACAGCAGCACTGAGTGATGAATTAAGCTTAATAACCAACCATGTATTTTCTGCATCCTGTTATTGGTTTAGCATGTTTAATTTAGAAATAAATATGATAGATAGATAGATAGATAGATAGATAGATAGATAGATAGATAGATAGATAGATAGATAGAAACCGTGAAGCTACA
>JBAMIG010000022.1:14838453-14859998 GCA_037177335.1 Kiunga ballochi
GGTAGGTAGGTAGGTAGGTAGGTAGGTAGGTAGGTAGGTAGGTAGGTAGGTAGATAGATAGATAGATAGATAGATAGATAGATAGTGCTGCATATCCACAAACATCTTATTTGAAATGATAAAATTGAAGCTTAACACTTAACAGCACTGGTTTTGTTTTTTTTAAGTCATCAGCTTGATGACTAACAGGATGCAAGCAGCTCAGTGGGGGGGTGGAGGTGATGATGACAGTGGCAGACTTGTCATAGAAGAGGGCCGCTGGGCCATCGATCTACCACAACACATCAGTCCGACTCCATTTACAGAAGCAATCGCATCCCCTGCTGATTGATGTGTGGGTAATTGAGCTGTCACCCTGGTTTTCATGTTTCTTCTCCAGCTTGTGCCACACTTTAGGAATTGTATTGTATTTTACTTTAACGCCATTTACAACAAAGCACATCCTGGTGAGTATTTATGTCAATATTCAACCAGACTGCTGTCGGGGAGAGACAGAGATGCTAACTGCTGCACTAGACATGATGGACCACCAGCCTGTCCAAGCTAATTAACCTCTGGGGCCGGGACTCCTGCAACCCTGCAGGGTCGACCGGTGAGGCAGCTGCTTCTTTCTGACAGGACGCAGTCAAAGGCTCTTTAGCTCCGTATTTCTACCACCATTTAATCAATGCTGTAGGTGAAATAAATCAATTTGTTGTTGTTCACGACTTATGAAGTGTACTTTCATTAATGATGCATTAGTTTGGAATAAAAGAAAATAATGACAAACATGTATAGCATCTTAGACCTACAAAGGTTTTGTGTCACATTCTCTCTTGGCTCTGACTGTGGTATGATATGATAAAGTACACCTAATTGTCCCCATAAGGGATATTTGTGTAGCTGGTACAAATGCTGCCTACAGTATAATAAAGCACTATAATATTCAGACAACCACACAACAGAAGTCATGAATATGTGGAATTAGATATATGTATGATAAAATCTTTTTAAAAAAAGGGTATTAGGACAGAAAGGAGAGGCGAAAGAGATATTGCACAATTGCTGTGTCCATAACAAACATTATTCAGAATTATTTTAAGGTTTTATAGAAATGGGGAGGAAATGCTACTTTTCTTGAACTTTATTTTTCCTTCATATCATTCTGTCTCTGCATGACCAAGCAGGCAGCACTCACACATTTTCAGGAGTATTTTCTGAAACATAGCTATTTCTGTTGGAGCCCCTCGACTAAGGTCTGTATTGTTCTGCAGTTCTGATACTGTTCTTCTTCAGGGAGGCCTGATGGACCCATAAGCAAAATACTTTTACTCTGGCGGTAACAACTAAAACTGCATGTAAATAACAACAGACTGGATTCCTAACTTTAGCTAAGGCTAATTGTTAAGCCTCAGCAGATGGATGGCAGAGTTTGATTGTCATAGTTATTGAATATAACTTAAATGTGGGAAAAGGTTGTTTTGTTTTTTTTACCTTTCTTGCAGCTTCACCAGATGTTTTTGTAATATTCACTCATTAAAACAATTTATTCATTCAGTTATTTGCTTTACCACAAATCAGGACTGAAGAGGAATGGGTTTGAGTCGGTATACCCTGAACAGGTTGACATTAGCTGCGTTGCCATAACTGTTTATTGCTAAATATAACCAATATTTGCAAAGTTTAAAAGAAAACTACCATTTTGATTGACATGTGTTTCTTTTGAACAGTGTTTAGTGCATAAGATGCAAATCAGTTTTGTACGAGAATTGCGGCACATGCTATGATACTAGGAAGCATTATTTTAGGGTCCTTTACTTGCTACAGCTTCTTGAAGCCATAAACCTTCATATTTCTTTCTAAAACTCATTAAATCTGGTTGTTTACTCTGTACCACGCCATCTTAACCTGTCACATGACCTATTGCGTGACCTCTGGGGAGGCATAAATGCCAATAATGGGTTTCCATTACACTTTAGCGACGAGCTTCTATATCAAAACATCTGAAAAACCACCTAATAAAAGCCCTCAAACTTTTTAGCAATAGAGTTTTTTATTTTATTTATTTTTTTTTTTTACAAAATGTGTTTCCATTTTTGGATTTCAGTTGCAATATTTAGGTTTTTGCCCAAATTTTGAAGGTAATGAAACGCTCCTAGTTTATTGCAGAGTCAACAAGAAGGGACACACACTACTTACATGTGTGTAGATGTTGTTTTTTTTATATTTAATTTTATGTTGTGTAATAAAACTTTGTTTGCACATATATTTTATGAGTATTACCCCTTATTATGTCTAAAAAGTACTTCATATTTAAGTTTTCATAATTATTAATCTGAAATCCAGTCAATTAAAAGTTCTCTTGCTGTATTTTTAACACAAACAACCCATTAGAATGAAATTGTTTAAAACAGAAGCACATACTGTAATCAGGGAGCTGTACAGGTCACTTTAAGAGTAGAAAATCAAATTTGAACAAATATTTTGGGTAAACTGATTTTTACCTGAGCAAACCTCAGGTACCAAAGTGCACATAAATGCAGTCACTGTTCAATGGTGAATAAAGACACGCCATGCAGGATAATCCTGAGTAAACAATTGTTTTGTATACAAATATTTTGTTACTCCTAATATTTTTTTCATCAAATCCTGGATATTTTTTCTCTTTTACTTTTGTTTCTGGATGAATGAGGCTGATTGGTCACCAAAGCTTTGCTTTGAAATATTGTGATTATTTTGCAACTACCTGACATGTCAGAAACACCAAAACAAAATGCAGAAAAGAGAGCATAACAAAGAAAATAGGAAATCAAAATGACTTTCTTGTTCACGCTTTGTTGACAAGGAAGCCAGATTGCAGTTTATAACTGTCTGGGGCAATTTCTCATAGCTATAATTTACATGAGTTCTGTCACATGGATGATGAAAATGGGTTTTCTCTGTGGTCTGAGCAGTGCCACTCTACAGAGCACATTAGGCCATAAAAACCTCCCATGGTGTCTTTATGCCTGTAAATGGCCAAGCAGCAGGTTAACGTTGCCCACATGGAAAATGCGGCTGCCAGAGAATTAATAATTAAAGAGATTCTGCATCTCTCATCTAGCAGTGTTTCCTCATGATGGCTATAAGCTACTTGATTATCCTTGTCAACGTTGACTGTGCAAGACTATCATCTGCTGCCCGCTGGTAGTGCAGCCATCAGCTTGAGCTTGCTCTCCAGCAAAATGCATCATTGCTCCCAGGCAGTGGCAGCTTCATCAGAACACTGCCAGGCACTGAGACAGCTTGAGATAATGCTTCCTTACAGCAAGCAACATGGAACCCTAAACAATGGTGTGTCAGCCATGGGTTCTCACAGCCTGGCTTTTTATTTCAAATATGCTGTGATCATTTGGGTATGACAATGAATTACTTAGGTGAAAATGGGACTGGGTCAAACAGGAGCAACCAGGAGATAAATAGCTCAGATGCAAAGAGGAGAGGGTATTAACAGATCACTGAGTGTGACTAGTGGGAGATGGAGGCTGAAGCATGACAGCAAAGTCCAGAATAAATTCCACAGCGACAGATTGGAATATATCTCGAACAGAGAGGGATCTACTGAGATCCTAATTTGTGTGGAGTAAGTTTCGTGTGCCACGCAGAGATTTACACGTGGAGCTGAAGGATGGTTTGAGGGTCATTTACTAAAAGTGACTCCATAAACAGCAGCAGGTGCAAATGTTTTAGAGGCAGCACCTTTAAATGAGGGTTTTGCACATTTTGTGGTTTGCAGCATAAAATCTGACTGCACACAAATAAAGGCTGTATGGGGGGTAAATTGATGTAAAAGTTAATTCTGTCTGGGAAACTATGTGAACAGTAGATAAAGTACAAAAAAAGGGGGAACAAAATAAAAGATGGATTGTAAGGAGTCTTCACTGTCACCTTAAAAAAACCTGAATCAATGTAACACAGCAGGTTACTTCTGATGTAAGCCTAATTTATTTTCTACTAAAACTGGCTCACCTACAAGCCAACTGTCTAGAAAATAGTTTGCAAATTAGAGAACAGAAAACAGCTTTTCTTTCAAAATAAAAGAATTATATACTGACAAAAGATATCTACCACAACCACATACATATGGATGCAGGCATTTTCTCCTATTTCTCCTACACTCTGGGAGATCCAGCTACTTTAAAATAAATAAACAAATATCCTTGTTTAGTCTCAGTTAATGACTTCAGAATGCATGGAAATCTAACAACAATGCAAAACTAATTGTATACAGCTGTATGCTGGAATGACCCAAATGCAAAGACTTGTAATCCATTATGTTATGTCGCAGGTATTACACGACTCTTTGTGGCTCTAAACCCATCCTGAGTTGTTCCAATAGATCCAAAATACTAGATAAGTAATATGTATTGATGATTGTCATCTTGTTGCTCCCAAAAATGTTCACACAAGTGTGAAAAATACATTCTCCTCTTGTGTTCACTGAATTTCCTGGCCTCGTCTCAAAGTCTCCTTTAGGTAATAACTGCAGCCACATGTGTGCAATTACACACACAGACTTCACTTTGTATTAAAACATGTTAAATACAGACACAGTTTATATGAGCAAAACTGCTTTCAGGTTCGATTCCTCACTTTGCAGGTGCTAAATGGATATATTTACATTTTCTCCTTCCAACAAATCTAAAATGCATGTGAACGCCCCATATTGCATATTTATTGTGACAGATGTACTAAATGAATGCAGACACGCTTTTTTTTTTTTACCTTTGGAGGACACAAACTTGGTAAATCCATTTGTACATTTTCTTTTTGGGTGCACAATGACTTCACACATTTATGTACACAAACAGTCAAAAATCTGGACACAGTTTTCCATTAAATTCAATAGGAAAGTGTGTCCAAATTTTTGACTGCTACTGTACATGTAAACCTTTTTATTAGATCTAGTGTTATTAAAATGTTTTTAAAAAAAATTGTTTTACTGATTATGAAGCTACTTTTAACAAATTAACTGTTACATTGTTCAAACTTAAATGAAAAAAAAACAATCAATCAATTTCAATGTCAGTGAATCTAAAAGGCAAAAAATATTATTTGACAATTTAATTTTTTAGGAGCCCGATGCTAATTACAGTTAGACCTAAAACAACCCTGTGGTACTTACTGATGGGAATATATTTTTTTCTAAACATAAAGTACTCCCCTCCTGCTTCAAAATACTTTCATCTGCTGCATTCCAGGAAAGGGAATTGCCACCCATCCACAGAAGAAGAGATTTACTGAAGATGAATGCCACAACAGGGACCTGGCCAGCTTGCAGGTAGATAAGAATATTTACAACCCTTCATATACTCTCACTTGGTCAAAACATATCCTAACATTCTGTGTTGCATGCTATCATTCTGCAGCAGTAGCCATACACTGCATCTTCAAAGTAAAGTAGCAATTTACAACTGTCTAAAGCAGCAGGAAAATTGTTCCATTGACAGCAAAACTTCTTCAACAAAAGTTTTGCAACACCCCTACTGCCAAAAGTGGACTTTTGTGGAATATAAAGTATGCTACTAAACTTCATATATGTTCATATGTGTTTACACGGATTTCCCCAGTTTCTCCCAGATTAATCCCACCATCTGTGCCACACAGAGAAATGTAGAACTACTGTTTTAAATCAGTAAGCACAAGTAGATTTTCAGATTCAGATTCAGATTCATTTATTAATGACCACACAACAGGTTGGTGGAATTATTTTCCGGTACAGCATGACAATGCTCTTATCTCTGTGTCAAGACACACATAACAAAATACAAACAGCAAATAAATGAATACCTGCAGATAATTCAGTTCATGACCTGGTTTAAATTACGTATTGCAGTAGAAAAAAAACAGTTTTTGAATCTGACTGTTTTTGCTGTGAGGGACCTGTAGCGTCTTCCAGAAGGCATGAGTGTAAACAGAGGATATGCAGGGTGGGAGTGGTCTGAATTGATTTTTAATGCTCGTTGTGAAATGCGTCTGCAATATAGTGTGTCAATGAATGGGAGGGTATGGCCTGTGATTTTTTATCATTTGTCCAAAATGCATTGTAGTTTTTTGCGTGAATGAGTGTCCAGATTTCCATACCAAACTATTATAGATGAATAGAGAATGCTTTGGGTGATGGCTGTGTAGAACTGGAGTAGTCCAACTCAGTTCAGCTCAAAAACAGTCAAATCATGAGATCTCTTTGACTACTTTCTCTCACACTGAAGAATTATACTATAAGATTGTTAAAAAATCAATACACAGACAGTTGAACACATGACCCCTCAGAATTGCTTCTGCTCCAGCATCTAACTAAGTCAGCATTATTTATTGTTTTAAAAGCAAATACACATAAATAGCTTGTATGACCAAATGTCACATTAGTAACATTTAGTCATTCACAAACTTTTCTTTTGAGACAGTTTTACAGCTCAGTACACCGATGCAACCTGGAAAATGCCCCAAATTTTCCTTTTATTGTTTTTTTATTGGCTTTTTTGTTCTTGCCGTACATACAGTGTAACGTCAAGATGGAACAAAAATCAATAAGTGTGTGTCCTGTGTGAGACCCTGGGGAGCTAACATGAGCCTGTTTCAGTCATATTAACACAGGAGGGAATAATTAAAACTCTGAAACCACTCATATGAGGCCCCAAACTTTCAGTCAATGCTGTCAACAAAAAGGTATTTATCAAAGAAATGAGCATTCAGACATGGCCCTGAACTGACAGCTCTGAAGGATGACGATAAAGTAGACAAACACGCAGTTTATCAGGCAGACAGTTTAGCCTATAAAGCGGCTAAACTGCTTTTTTAATCTAAAAGAAGGGGCTATAATGTTATCAGAGCATTTGTTCTAAGTTTCTAAGCTTTTGTTCTTGTTCTAAACCTTTTATTTTACTTATTGATTTTGTCTTTTTGTAAGCTGCCTGTTTAGCGTGAAATAATAAATCTCTCAGCCATTAAGCCAATTTCTAAGAACATAAAAGCATGAAGATTTAATACTTTTATATACCATAAAGAAAAACTACAATATAATAAGAAATGTAGAAATGAACTCTTATTTACCAACCATACTATTCAGATCAAAACCCTCTTTTGGAACACACACTAAATAGGATCCAAATTAAAAAAAATGTCTAACCAAACTTCAATTATTTGGTTAATTAGAGGGGGAAAAAAGCATTTAGATGCATAAATGAGAGTATTCTGGATTTCTGATATTAAGCATCAAGCTATCTGTACTGGATAAAGACCTAATGTCTGTAACCTGACCCTTCTGGTTATGACACCTCATCCAACTTCAATGTCCTCAAAAAGGCCAAAAATAATCTCTACCCTGACATAAACAACAATAGCAGTCCGGTTAATGTTTCATGAGACCTGTGAGAGTACAAACATGGTTTTCTCAGTAAAGAAATAACATCCCTTGTTGTTAACTATCCTGTAATGTTTCCATCGGAGGAATAAAAATGGCTGCACATCCTTTTCCTTTGCAGATGTCCCTGGACAGCCGCTAACCCCTTCCATCTACACGCTTGACTTGCATTGTGATTTATGAAGCATGTGAAGCTGCTTACAACTGGGCCCTTTACTCTATTTATGCCCCTTTAATTTGAATCCTTGAACTTACAGCTGCCAGAAACATGGGTTAAAAACATGTTGGCGCTTAAAGGGAGCCATGGAGTTGAACGATTTTGACATTTATTTTGGGTATTGTCCCTTTAACGCATGGATCAGTGTGTGCTGCACATCACTTTCACATGAGCTAGGTCTAAAGGCAAATACAGCCTAAGGGTTTTCAATTGTCTGGTGCCGGATTTTTTTTTCATCAAAGCATCTGGACGTCACAGTCCAAAGCACAGGATTGCAACATATGCTCATCTGCTAACATTTAATTTTTCATCCAGTGCTGCTTCCACAAGTTTACAGCCCAGACATGTTACGTTACTCTATGTGCTGACGCAGAAATGGTTTATTCCAAAAGCACCTACTTTAATTGAACACATTGGATTCAAACCAGCAGCACCAATAACAGCCCAACAGAGAGCCATAGAAGCCTGTACATTTATTTCCTCACATGTAATCTAAAGTTGAAGGGATCTGCTTGGGAAAATTAATTGAATAAATCAAAGGCAAACAGCTCTTTATATATTTATAAGCTTCTAATAACACTATTACTCTTGCTGACTCTACTTTTATTGTTTGTATATATCCATAGTAAAGAAAGGGCTCCTTGCAATTTGGAGTTGCTCCCTGGTTGCACATTACAACTTCAGGGGATCAAAGTTACAGCTTAGAGATGGTAACTGCAACAGGCAGAACAGGAGGGAGTCCGCTGAAGCAGAAAGAGATAACACCATGAGGCGTTGATGGTTTGTTGGAGGTTTACAAATTTAACAGAAGCAAAAGTTCTCAAGTGAAATGCTAAGACTGATGAGGGATGGATGAGAAGACAGTATCTGAGCAGAGTTACATAAGTCCCAGTAGATGCATAGTCAGACCGAAACAGGATGGTGTGTTTTTTTTTCTTTTCTTATAAAGCATTAAACGTAAAACCATAAAATTAATTGAAAAGGGATTGTGCAGTGGGTCCATAAAATGCTGAATAAAATGTGAAATATGAGAATGTTTGCAAGGCAGAGTTACCAATTACCAGATTTATGCAGCCGTTACCTGATCCTGTATTACTGTAGTCTGATTGCATGAAATATTCAATAAGCTGTGTCTGTGACTGAAAAACGTTTCTCAATGCACTGAAATTGTTCTGTTTTTTTCACCCTTTAGTCCAGATTTAAGTAACATAAACATGATGTGGTAAAAGTTTCATTTAAACAGACAAGTCTTTAATCAGCATCGTCTTGGACACAAACATTTGCAACAAAGTGAAAACGTTTCTGTGTTTTATGTAACAAATATGTAATATCTGATGTAAGTGCCTTAAAAGGGTCACATAATGGGTATTTAGCTGGAGGAGACAGCTGATGGAAATAATCTTCCCACCCTGTCACTGATGTTCCTAATGTGCACTCACCGGCCACAAATGTTCAAAGTGGGCATTATAATGAGGAAGAAAAGAATCTAAATGGCTTTGATTGTGACATAGCTCTTCATGTCAGAAGTAGGTCACTATTGTTGCTGACCAAAGCAAATTCCTGCAAGCTCCATGTCACAAAAGCTCCTATGATCCTAAACTGGTTTCATGAAAATGACTGATTTAACTCGACTCCAATGACCTCCACAACCAGCAGATCTTAAACCGATAGAACATCATAGATGTGCCACCAACAACCTGGAACAATCCTGTGATGACATCGTGTCATTAGGGATCAGATTTGAATTCAATAAAAAAATAAGAATTACACTGATTATTTCTATGAAAAGCTTGTTGGTGTTTTTTTCAGTCATAAACTTTCATGGAAAAGAATCTTGAAGGGAAGGTAAAAAAAAAAAAAAAAACCCACAAGAGAACAAACACTTCCTGCAAAATTTTCACCCTTCATCTTAAGCAATCAAGAAAACACGCTTTTTCTAAGAGCAGCGCAATTAAATGAGTCTGGTTTAACAAACGACAGCTTAAAATATTCTCTGCAGCAAGGTTGCAGATGCAGACACCGTTTACTGAGTCAATCTGATAAGCAGTTATCAAACGCAAAGAGGCTCAGAGAGGACAAGAACACACCTCATACAGCAGAGTTTCTGTTGAAGCAGAGAGATGCCTGTCTGGAGCATAATCAGCTGAGACTACTGGTCAAAACTATAACTTTATCTGAGGAAGAAACCAACATTCAAGCCGTATGATAACTCTTAAGCTTTCGATAAAAGAGATATAAGTAGTAAAGAGCTTGACACAGAACACAGCAGCTGATGTTTGACCAGCTTTTAAAATCCTGTGTGACACGTCAGCCATCATTTAGGTCGTTTTTCATCACTATGATTCACTACAGTGTTCGATTGTACTGTAAGTTCCCACGTTTCCATTCCTTTTATGAAGTAAGATCTCCCAATCATTAAAGAGCCTCTTGCTCTGCCTCGAGCTAAACCAAAGGAAATCATTAAGTTTAATGAATTATTGAGGGTTTGTCTACTTCTATAAAGGTTTCCCTCATTAGAACTAAACTCTGCTTTATTCATAATAGCCGTGTAACACCAAAGCTTTCACAGAGAAAATACTTTCAAAGACACAAGTGTGAAAATGAAGGGAGGGATGTTAAAGGATTGCAAATTATTTAAGAATACATTCACAAACAGTTATTAAAGCGCAATTATCCCAAGGTACAAGCGATAGCCAAACAAAGTAAGATCACTTATATAAAAGCATAAATACAAAAGGGATTGCTCCTTTTAAGGGAAATCACATCGAGATACGTTGGAATCACATATATCTCTTGATCCTTTAGAAGCTTAAAAAGGCTGACGGTAATCTGGACCATTGGGTTGAGTTGATTAGAATTCTGGTCAAACATGATGATCCAGGGTTGGATCTGGATCAATCCCGTTTGAAATTTTCTTCTCAGCATTTTTTTTTCTTGTTTCAGACATCAACATGTAAGATATGTGATAACCATAAATGTGTAGATGCCAATGCAACCAGCTACATTGAAACTCAGCTGCATTGATGTGTTATGTAGGAATAATCTGATTCCAAAATGAGGTCGCCCTGGGCACCAACCTTGGATGAGCACGTATGAAAGTCATCCTTCCTCAATCAGCTCAGCGGGTTGTCATGTCGGACCTGAAGTCATGACACAATCTTTAAGAGTCAATAAACATCTGAAGCTTTGGCCTAATTCCCATTACTTCCCAAGACAACCGATAAATAATCAATTTCAAAACAAAATCAAAGAACTTTAATAGGTGCTTTTTGATGTCACAGGATTTTTTAATATTAAATATACAGTTTTTACAAAGACAAAAGATAATCAATACAATTTATATGATCATTGTGATCAACCAAAAAGCCAAATATAATCATCCTAAATTGCAAAGTATGTCAGCAGATTACAACTGAGTGGACCAGTGTTAAAGAAGGGTTAAATTTATGATAAATATTACATGCCTTGAGGGAGATATAAAATACTAGTAAGGATTTTGAAATTCGTACCAGGAAAGCAAAAAGATGGTGAGTTTGGTGTCTTATCATGGGAACCTCTGTAGCTTCTGTAAGTCGGCTTAAACACAAATCATTAGAAAAATTCAACAGCAAGTCAATTACAATTTCAGAAGTGTGAATCACAATCAACTAAGTGTGAATAAATTTAATTATTTTACCATAATATTCTTGTCTTAATAATTCTTTACACTACAAAAAACTTAGTTTAAAAAAAAGTTAAAAATGAAAAAAATGAGTTAAATGTTCCTTGAAAGAAGATAAATAATCTGCTAACAGGACCAGAATATTTTACTCATCAATAATTTCTAAATCAAGTAAAACAAAAAAAACTACTTAATAAGAATAATTATCTAACTTTTTTAAAAATAAGCATATGTGTCCCTGATTTAAGATGTTTAATCTTACTGTTTTTACAGTGTAATGAGAATGAGTGTGATAGATTCTTCTTGTATGCAAATTTGTGAAATTGTGTAAAATTACTACGTGGCATCAAACCTGATTCACTATCAATATAAGCTACTCCTATGTTCTGTCATGTTTGAGACAAAAATGAGAGCAGCCAGGCTTTTATTATGAAAACCTCGTGAAGTGAGCAAAACATTTTGAACTAAACCCTTGTTGTGCCTTAGTGAGCTTTTGTTTTTCTTGTTACACGCAGTACAGAGACATTGTTATGCAGCGTATATGCCAACCAATTTCCAAGCTTTTCTTTACTATATAGCAAAGAACCAGTTCAAGAGCAAAAAATATTAAACTTTGGAGTTCTTTCATGATAAGACAACATACGCTTACGTCAGGCCAGGAGTACTTAGCTTGTGGTGTCAGTTACTGATGACTGAATAAATATGATAAGCATGTGAGGCAGCCTTTAGTATCTGATTTTCATTCTTCTTGAAGCACAGGCAGGACCCCTGGATTTGATTTATCTCTCCTGCTGGGGCCTCACACTGCTAGCTGCAAGAAATATCAAGACAGAATAAACAACAACATGTCAAGTTTTACCTTTCATTGCATGGGTAAATATTTGATGAGGATAATTAAAGATTAAAACATTACTTTAATCATCCAAATCATTTAAAAAATATATGTATTTGTAAGCCATTTAATCATTTAGCCTTAATAAAACATATGTCTTGGTTAACCACTGGTAAATCACAGACCAAACAATGTTTTGTAATGATTTTCAAGCCAGGTTATTGTAAATAAAGATGACATATAAGCTTCCTTACTTGAGATGATTTGAAAGTTGTAACATAGCTGTGTGAATGAGGGCCCAAACACCTCCACAATGACAAAATCTGCCAAAATGATGGAGCAGCGGAGTCAATGGTCGAGTCAACAACAGCATAAATAGGTCTCTGTCTGAGCAGAAGACAAGTGAACAAACAACTCCATAATGACCTGGCTGGTGGGAAGGATTATTGTTATTTTGAGGTGGTGTCACAAAATGTTTTCATTAGTGAAGAGTTAACATGAGCTCCAGACACATCAGGGTCCAGTTTCTCATCTGTGTTTTTATCTTCCTAAAAATATTAAATATTATGACATGATTAGTCTGTTTAATTACAAGAATATGTATATTTTTCTACATTTTTAACTTTTATTCAGAATTAAGGAGGATTAAATATCCCATGTTAACATGGCCAATTATAATTCTTGTGAAGACTCTGGTGTATCGGTTGCATTGTTACATGTCAGCCTGTCAGGATCAACTCTGCTATTCTCTGCTGATAACCAGCATACCTTGAGCTGGGTTTCATAATGCATGTAACCTTTACCTTTATGCTCCCAATATTAGCATTGTGGCCTGTGAATCGACTTATAGAAGTATTCTGCTTTAAAATAACCATGTAAACATTTCAGAAATAAACCTAATTCTGATTATAGTAGATGCTTTATATGTATTTAAAATCAGAATTAGTTCATATCTTTATTATGTAACATTTGAAGTCTGCTCTATGTTTTTCCGGTTGGTCTGCAGATGCTTGTTGCCATTTTCCCGCCATAATGTAGGATCAAAACGGAAGCAAAAACTATACTTAACATGTAGTTTTTGATGTTGTTGCATTGTGTCAATGAGCTTACTTGGAAGCAAGTAGCTTCTAATCCGAGCATCAACATCAGGCATACTTTTGCACCAAACTGACGGGAAAAAACTGGATAGATTAATCATATATTCCACCTTAAAGCTATACTATCTCTGCTATACCTTTGCACCATAAAAAAAAACAGTATAATTTGACTTTTTTCAGCTTTTTTTGTATCCCAGGTTGTTCAGTAACAGTTTAACAGTCTGATAAAAATGATACACAGCATGGAAGCTATTCCCTTGTTGAGTGGTATAGGAATATAATAGCAGTTTTTGGCCTCTGGTTCATGTCAGGAGCAATGAAAGTCTTTTGGTAATAAAGGGTGAAAAAACAGATAGGAATAATACACCAATACACACGGGAGAGCCCGGCCACAAACCAGACATTATTTTTGCCTTGTGAGTTTTCACACATTAGACTTTCCCTGCAAGAGGAATAATGAGGATTTAGCTGTAACATAATTTCAGGCAGCAGTTCAGTATTTTTTTTTATTTATACCCTTGAAGCACACAGAAACAACAACAGAGTGAGGAACCTGTCTTTCTACATCAACACATATTACAGACACAGGGTGATAAAGTAATTAACACGCTCATATTGCCTATTGAGCTTTATTGTCGCCTCTCAGCTTGCATGCCCAATATTGATTTCTCAAACCACCTTGATCCTAATTATGCTCAGAATAATAGCTTGCTGACATGTGGAAAGTGTTGTCTTATGGGGGCAGGATGCTAAACATAGTCTTCAAAAGCTTTCATTATAATCTTTCGTGGGGCCTGTAATTTAGCAGTAAAATTTGTAGTGCCGTTCAAGGAGATACAAGTCCACAGTCATTTACAGACCAAAGGATTTTTCCCCTTCTGCAAGCACCATGAGATGATGTGCTTTTTGCAATATTCTTTTTAATTTACTTGGAACTTAAGCAACAAACGGCAAATTGGAAGTCATGTGTAGTTAAAATTGGAGGTAGATAACGTTTCCCTCCATATGAACACCTTCAAGATATCCTCACATAAAATAAATAGATCAAAGCGACTCTGAGGCCATTTGGTCTATCAGCACTGTATATACTTCAACAACTCATGTTCAACCACATCATATTCACATTTTTAAAGTCTGACATGATACAGATGGGATAATAATTGCAGATGTATGTCATGCTTTTATATCCTGTTTCATGGAGGACACATGGAGTTGCAATCATGCAGGTTTATTATGATAGAAAAATTAAAGTAAGTCCCAATTTTTCCATGAAATCAATCAAATATATATACATTCATTTTTTTAAACTAGCAAGGAAAAAAAGCAGCATCTAAAAACTTTTTCTTTGAGTTTGCTGTGCAGCACCTTACTTCTGAAACCAAACCCACATACTTGTCTCCATGGATACAGGTGTCATCTTCTACCTATGCCAACTCCAAATGTCTGAGTCACAGAGTGAATCCAAAAGACATCGCTCCACATGCTGAGCTTCAGATCAAAACCTACTAAAACCACATTTGAACTTGTTGGTTTATGCTTACAATTACTGCATAATTTAATCCACTGTAATCTCAATTCTAGTTTTTTTTGTTTGTTTGTTTGTTTGGTTTTTACAGCTTTTTTTATTTACCTTTTGTTGGATATTTTTTCAGGCATATGAAGTAACTTGTTGGTTTGTGCACAGATGCACCTGCAACAGGAGAACATTATTTAATCTTTTAAAGCCCAGTTAGTGAGCTGCTCATGCTCTGTAAACGCAAATCAAAGTGCAAATAATTGGTCTTTACAGCTTGTAAATGCTATTGATTTTTTTAAACCCGTTAATGTGTATGTTTGTTTGTTTATTGTTAATTGCCACTTAGAAATCAAGGTACTTGTTGCTCTATTTTCTGTACATCTTTACACCTCCAGGGTAGGTACTATATGAAGCTACTTAAATTAACATGCTTCTCTTCAATTCAAATACTACAATGAGAACGCAGGCACAGCAGGTGCCTTTACAAGCATCTGTAAATTACTGGTTAACATAAACAGCACAAAGAGTCACAAAATGTTATCAATTGACACTGAATCAGTTGTAATTACAACCACATCAATTTGTCTCCAACGTTATTTGGACCTTTTTTTAAGTGACTTATTAAATGGAATGTGTAGAGCGTCATTAGCATTTTTATTGGTTAATTAATAACAGGTTTTTGTTCCTGCTTTGCTATCTTCCTCACAAAGATCAGTTTCTAATTACACTAATTTGGAACTAGAGAAAAAGTAACAAATTATTTTGTATCTTGTATGAAAGAATTTCCTCAAAAGTTAAATATAAGTAATATAAGTAAACAAAAATTCTGGAAATTAAATTAATATACGTACACATTTTAAATGAGGCTCGTCTCTGTGTGTTAGCCCTGCGATGGACTGGCGTACCGTCCAGGGTGTACCCTGCCTCTCACCCATTGGCTGCTGGGATAGGCTCCAGCCCCCCCGCGACCCCGTTAGGGATTGATAATGGATGGATGGATTTTAAATGAGGTAACTGGCATTTCTATTGTTCTCCGTGCAAATTGTTGTGTACTAACACTCTGATGGGACTAGCTTATTCCTCAGCCTTTTCTGACTAGCTGCAACATGGACCAATCACTGCTTGGGTTGGCAGGAGCAGGAAATAAAAAGGCAGACCATAAAACATTGGCGGCTGTTTTTTTCTTGTAGACAGGTTGTTCTTGTTTGCCCATTAAGCCCACGTTGTATTTTCTGGTCTGGATGGTTTTAAAACATGTTATAAGTTATGTGATATGTTAATCCTACTTGGTTTTGGGATTTGTACTGAACTTATTTTGCACACTTTTGGGGATATTGGCATTCAAATGTTGGCTGAATTGGGGGTTTTTTGCAATTGTTTATTGTTATTGTATGGTAGTCCTTCTATGTTTTCTCCTTAGTTATGTTGTGGTGTTTTTTCTTGATTTTGCCCTTTTGTACTGGCTAGCTTTTAGTTACTTTGGCTCTGTGTTGTTGTTGTTGTTTTTTTCTCCATTTGTTTGAGCCGCACCTTGAACCCCAACTTGTGTTGTGTTTGTGCCTCAGCACCTCCTGGGACAATATTTGTCATGCCTCTGTCTGATTGAACTGATTTGTAACATCTATAATAATCTGGTGGACTGTTCACCAAACCTTTCTGAGAAATATGTGAAACATTCTCATATTTTAATGTTATTGCTGCTAATATTAATGAAAAACATATAGTTAACATTTGTGACTGTTGTTTGTTGAACCTCATTGCTTTTACAGATTTTAAAGAGACTCAACAGGTCTTTTACTTTTCTTCACACTGAGTTAAACACTTGGTCATGGAAGTTTCACTTCAGTCACAAACCAAAAACAGCTCTTTTTTATGCACAACGCAAAATATTATGTTGAAGCTGCATGATTAGCAGTTTGAAGAGCCATTAATATGAGACTTTTTTTTTCACAGTCGTCTTGGGAGGAGCAACATTCAGCTCTCATTTCATCAGAGCTCTGATTGCAGGGATTAATTAGCTCTGCACTTCTGGCATGTCTCAGAGGAGTGTCTTCAGTTTAATTTGGGAATTCTCGAAACATATTTACAGAACCTTAATTGGTTTTAGTAAGATTACACAGCACTGATTTTTATCTAAAGTTATGCAACAAATTTTCAAACAGGTTGAAAATTCATGATGTATTGTAAAGAAACGCTGCATTATGTGGTAAATGGTCTTGTACTGAATAGCGCTGTACTACACATTAGTGTACCCAAAGCACTTTGACACTATTCGACACATTCACTCATAAGCTTACACATTCGCACACCAGTGACGCAGCACCAGGAGCAACTGGGGGTTTGACTTGTGGACTGACAGAGGTGGGATTTGAACCACTAACTTAGGAATTGACCCGCCCTCCTACATGCTCTACAGCTGCCCCAAATTGGGTAAATCCAACTGAAACTCACAATGAGCATTTTGCTGAAGTATATACTGTTGCTCCCCAAAATGTCTGCTACAAACATTGTGAAGGCTTCCAAAGTACCTGGCTAAAACATGCAGCATGATTAAAATACTCTTTCACTGGAAAGCCACATGTCTTTTGCACATCTACACTCTTTTATATTGTTTATTCTCTAAAATGCTCTGCAGGTTTAATTGTAAAAAAGGGCCAATATGCTAATTAGAAAAAAAGCATATTTAAAGTAAAAACATTGCATTGACATTAGTTTGGGATTTATTTGTAACGACAGAACCTAACTATGATCCTTAAGGAGTGCAAGGTGTTGTATAATCTGTGAATTTTATGATGTCAAGGAAGAGAATAAAGGTTTTACAGGTAAATGCTGAGTTTCTTGGGGAGTTGTGTGTTCACGTCGGTAACACACTCCTAATGGAGGTATCAGCTACAAACGTAATTCAGCACTTTGCCTTCTTTGGCTTCTGCCATACTTTTAAGAGTGTTGGATCAAGCCCCGTGTACTATTTTTAACTGAGAGCTGAGCTGTTCAATCAGCTAAGAGTAACATTAATTTTATGTGTGTTACATAAAATGTTCATATTGAACTGTCCACGTCTGCAGCCAAAACTCCAGTTCAAGGAAGAGACAAATAACAGACACCTTAACAGAACTGGGTTGGATTCATTATATTCATGGTTATATTCATTCATTATAAGGACTCTACATTCAGTAGACCTGAAAAACGTAGGACAAAATTGTCTAGCTTTGTAGTTATTAAAATTAACTTAGTTTCCAGTACAATAGTGCGGAACATGGGAATAATTTTTTAGCAGGATTTGTCATTTGACTCGCATTTTAAAATAAGTTTCTAGAACCGATTTCTTTTATTTGCATAATATTGCAAAAATTAGTGACATCTTGTCACAGAGTGATGCAGAAAAAGTATTTTGTTATTTCAAGACTGGAGTACTGCAATTCCTTATTTATTGGCTGTCCCTTAAATTTTGCCCTTTTGTGAAACCAGCTCCCACTGTCGATACGGGAGGCAGACACCCTCCTTACCTTTAAAATCAAGCTTAAGACCTTCCTTTTGAACAAATCTTGTGGTTAGGGATATTCTAGCCACCCATTAATTATGTAGTGATGGGGACCTTCCCTTTTCTTTCTCTGCTCCTTATCATTCATATATTAATATATGACAGTAGTGACATCATTCATATATTTCTCCTTTTTCTGCAGGTCCTCCATTCGATGGAGTATTACTCAAAGTAAAGAAGAGAAGAGAAATAATTATCCTTCACAAAGTTTTTTCCCATTGCAGCCCTATACTCCTTCGTACTTCCAGGATAAAAGCTACAGTGTTAATCTGTCTTTCCTGTTCTCTACACCCCAGCCAGTTGAGGCAGATGGCTGCCCTCCCTAAGATTGTTAGTTTGTGGGTTTTGGTTTTGTGTCTTTATTTTGTATTTTTACTTGTTTCCTGTTTGTTTGTTCACCTGTGTTGATTTTGATTATTTGTCCTGTGTCTTGTTGGTTCTGTTTGTATTTAAGTCATTTGGTTTTCAGTTCAGGTCACAGGTGCATTGAGTTTGTTTGTTTTAGGATTGTAATTAAAATGATTTTTCCTACATTCGGCTGCCTCAAGTCTGCCTCGATATGGTCCACTTGTCACACATTACAGAGCCGGATTCTGCGAGAGGTTTTGCCTTCCTGTTAAAAGGGAGTTTTCCTTCCCACTGTCGCCTCATGCTTGCTCAGGCTAAGAGATTGGTTTAAAATCAAGATTTAATACTTTTTTATTTTTTGGTTTATCGTAGCTATGCTAATGATTACAAATTTGCTCAAATTAATGTATGTGAAGCATCTTGAGATGACATTGTCATGAAGAGGTGCTATAGAAATTAAGATTAATTTAACTGAATTGAATAATATGTCTGTCTATTTCATCCATACCCAAACACTAATGAGGTAGTTCTCTTACCTAATGTAACCACATTCTGGGGAACGTAACACCTGTCAGGTATACCTATTGCTGTTTTTGAAGAATTCAAGACTTCACATCGCCGGTTATGCTACAAGCTGGTCTTAAAAAAATATGTGGAGCACCTCCAAACTACACCTGACATGGTGGAAGCATATACCATGTTAAAATGTAAGCCGTTAACACAGAAAGCAACAGGTTTCTTCTCCAATGACTAAAGTGCGTAAAGGGGTCCTGACATGTCATGTCTGCCTGTCAAGTTTGCCAGCTCTCGCTTGTCAGGAAGACAAGGCCAGCCAACGGGTACAGTGACGACAATACCTTACAAGTTTCATTCACACAGAGCAAAAAAAGGTTTGCATTTTGTTTTTCAGAATAGGTTGGGCAGCTAATTCTGTAACCATTTTCCTGGAGAAACTGCAGCTAAACATTGTTTTAACCATCATCATCCTATACCTGGGCCCCAGCTCAGAGGGGCTCAGAGGAAGATGCTCATGGAGTCACATACTCCATATAATCTATGGCCGAATGCCCACTAAAAAGAGGATTTTGCATTTGCAGAGGGGACATAGTCACAACTTTTGTCTTGACTTCATATCAGCCATTGTGACAGTTTCACACATTCTCTTACTGACCCAGAACCAGAGGGTACAAGGATGGTAAAAATGTCAAAACTGTCCAAGGTTTTTTCAGAACAATGGGTTAAGAAGGTCACAGAGTTCAGGTACTAACAGTAGTTTAGCTGAACAGTGGAAAGGCAAATGTGACAGTACATGTCTGCTGCCTTTGCTGGTCAACAGGCAGAGCAGAGAAGCCCTTCCTGAGGGGTTTCACTCCCTTCTGCTACCTGTGAGGATGGGGTGCAGTATTATTAAAGCTTTTCTGCACAGCACTCCTGAGAGCTGGACTTGTGAACACACTTCAGGCTCAGATTGTTCTGTTTCCACCAGCAGGGGCTTTAATGACAGCAGAAATATTCTAGTTTTATCAGACAAAAGTAGAGTAAGTGTTCCAGGAATCTCCAAATTGTCATTTTAGACAGACAGATACCTGTCAAATAATGTTATTTCCACTACTGATTCTAATAAACATTTTTCTAACCTGAGCCCAAAAAAAAAGCTAAAAATTGAAGGATTAATCAATAACTAATTATGACTTTGCAAGCATCCTATCTGTATTGGCAGCCAGGTGTTGTGGCCTTTGCTACGGAGCTGATAATGTTGGCTGAAACTCCAAAACAAAACAACTCAACAGCAGGGCATTCACTTGCAGCCATTTAGGACAATTTGTAGAGGAAATTTAAAACATCTAATAGCATCTAAGGTCTTTTTAAGAGCCTAATGCTGTTAAAGTCCGAGAAATGTGATAAAACAAACTTCGTAAAGCAACAATCTGTAATCCATTTCATTAGAAAGCACACACATTTCAAAGTGCACGGCAATTGCTTACAAGAATAGATTAAAAATAAAACCAGTCCCTCCCCAAAGCCCTATCCTGTCTTCACCTTGGGTCCAATTAGGGGAGGTGAAGTGACAAGTCAAGCCTTATTGGCCTCGGCAGGCCAATGAGATCTGGGCTCTTGTTTATCTCTCATTTCACTTGTAGAAACCACATTAGAATTCTTCGTCAGCATGCTATTAATAAGTGCCAAGACAACGTAAGCTGCATGGCCAATACATGTTCAATTAGGATTACCCAGAGACACAATTCATTGGGAGTGTGGAGTTCAAGACTTTGTGAAGCTTGTCAAACTGTATAAACTTCCTCACAGGTTTAAAGGGTTCAGATTTGCAATTAACTGAAGCAACAACGAAAAGAACAATGCGCCTGCCCCAACCACCCCCGCCCCAAAGCCTTCCCATTATTTTAACAAGCACAACAACATATTGTATGTTAATAGATTTCCTCCCAGGCCTCCTGAGCTCACCCTGCTTGTTGTCAGTTGTGTTGATTAACAGGAACACAATTAGAATTTCAGGACCCTGTTTAGCATTAGTCTGCTTGATATACAGCATAATGCACCAACACGGTGTCACCCCACATCCTCTACCCAGCCGTTTCATCTTTAGAGTGTCTTTCTTTGACCTCCAATAAGCATCATACTTAAACCTTTTGTTGTGTTAATTTGAGACGTGATTAAATCTCAAACAGAGCCCTTAGCATCTCCAAATGCGCCAAGAATTTTGATAAGCTGTACTGTAACTGTCAACACGCTCAAGGAAATGTTTGTTCTACTTAGCTATGACTCAGCAAGCTTATTTAAAGGTTCGGCTTCATTAACACAAACACCCCATACAATGCTTAAAAATTCACATTAGTTTGCCATCGCCTATTACCAAGGGAAAATTTGTCATGCAGAGCTGTTTAAAAAGAATGTATTGACCTTACCTTTTCTTATATCTGTTTATATATATTT
>JBAMIG010000022.1:14860558-14871637 GCA_037177335.1 Kiunga ballochi
CCCCCGCGACCCCGTTAGGGACAAAGCGGTAGATAATGGATGGATGGATGGATGTATAATATGTATATACAAAAAATTATATATATATAAAATACTCATTTTACTTCTCTCCAGTGAAGTTTTGTGTTTGATTCCTCTGTGACCCAGTTTCATGACAGTAGATTGCATTAAAGGGGCGAAAAGCAAAATGATTTTACCACAAGGTTCACTGTTGCGTACTGCCTGTAAACTAAAAGAAAAGCATGTCATCAGCTTCATCTTGCTCCAGACATTAACTCATGCTATTTATTTGAGTCGCCATAGTCGCCATTGGCTTAACATAACTGAAACAATGGCTAACACAGACATTTAACATTATGTTATTACCTGTCCAGGAGAATAAGTTCTTGCTTGTATTGTAGGTTCTTTAGCTCTTGCAGTGCTCTTCATCTTAGATACACAAGGCCAGTTTCTTTGTTAGCTAAATGACAAGCCTCTTCAATTCCATCTATTTTCTACCACTTATTCCAAAATGGGTGTACCCCGGCTCTCGCCTGTTGACAATTCCAGTTGTCAACAGGCGAGAGGCAGGTTACACCCTGGACAGGTCGCCAGTCCATCACAGAGTTCACTTCATTTCCTCCTGTAAAAATCCCAACATTAATATTGTAACACGTGTCAAAGATTATGTAGCTGCTGTTTTCAATGCAGTGAAACCTTATCTGATATGAAAGATGAGTCAAAGCACTTTCCCAGTTTCTAATGGATTTTCTGACTTATCTTCTACTCGCACCAGCAGATAAAAACTTTCACCCCCTATGGATATTCCTGACACATACAACAGTGTTTCCTTAGTTTTGTTCTCCTTATTTTCACCTTATTTCACCTTTGTTTCTTAATCAGATGTTTTCATTCATATTTCCAGAATTTACACTCCGTAGAGCATTTCGTACCACATTCAGTGTCTACGGAAACGTCTACACTAATAAAGTTTGATTGATTTCTTGTTTCAGAATGAGGATTTAATGTCACTGCCTTGTCAAAATGAGTTTGATTAAGTTTTTCTTCATTTTTATTAACTTAGTAAAACCGTAAATGATACAAAAAGAGAAAAAAAAACTATTTACATTCAAATAAAAATGTAAAATTACTGTTTTAATTTTGTTGATCAAGACTATGATATATTTCAGAACGTGAGATGCGTTGTTCGGACCACTTGCAAGCATAATATATTTTACTAATGCAGTTACTGAAGTTACTGCATGAATTTGTGATTGTTCAAATAAAGCCCTGCTGTGATTGTGATGAAGACATTCTAGCTGCTGTTGGTCGTAATTCAGCAGATCCTGCCTCCACCCCAACTCCTCCGCAGACATCCCACACAGTTATCAGACTCTATGAATAATCTATTCACAGCACTCCACCAGTGTGATAATATGTTGGAGGGACCTGCCGGTTAATGATACACTTGTGATTCTGTGTATAAAAGGTTTATAGTCACTGGAAAGAACCCCGTTTTATAGCAGAACATTTTATATTGCAGTTCAGATTCCTGTGAACCAGCTTCTTACATGCATTAGAAATTAAATAAGTAATTGTTGCATGCATCTGATATTAGAGGATTAAGCACAAAAACAAAGTTTATATGAAGCAGTTAGTTTTCTAAGATGAACATTCACATGAAGGAAACAGACATGAGAATAAACAGGGCGACGCATAAAGCGACTATGATGCTCTCACTGAAATACAGAGAGCAGGGTTTTGTACATCTTGTACTTTTTTGGGAGAGCTGCTGGATAGTACAATGTGTTTTAACATCTTAAATTATTTAACTTTGTTTAAATAAAAAGCTTGCTGTTTTCAATCACTCAGAACATTTTCTAATAAGGAGTACAATAATGGTTACAAGCTGAGCTTTCAGGCACTAAAAAGCCACTTATTCTCTGGAGTTGATGGAAAACAACAAAACAGAGGGACTATTGATTTTAAATATAGCATGTTTGTCATAATGTGACCAAAAATCAATGAAATTGCTTTCAGTGTTTTGTTTAGAACAAAGTTGGCTTAATTTTTATATAGCAATTCTTTTTCCACACCTTTAATCTAATGTGAATGAAAAAAAACAAGAGACTGAAACCTCATTATTTTTGTAATTATTTGATTATTGAAGATTACAAAAACACAGGTTTTTTTTGGGGTGAAAGAACAGAAAGGTTAAGAAACTTTAGCACACTCTTATGCTACAGTTTTTTGCCACAGAATTCACACACATTCAATAATGTTTGCAGGCTAAATACATGCTGCTGAGTTAGTAGCTGCAAAACACCTGCATAGCTTTTTCATGAGATGTTCCAGAGTAGTTGCATGGTTCAACATATGTATCTGCAGCATCTGTTGTGGACTTCTCATATAGATTTCTTTTAGTAATATCAGTGAAGCTTGAGGAGGAAAGATGCTGTGTGTGCATAGTGGACGAGATCACTAAAACATGCACCCAGTTCTGCAAAGCACGTTAAGGTCACTTGGGTGAGAGTTGCAGGGGACTTTTAATGACCTGTTTGTTTCTTTTTAGTCCCTTTTTCAATATTGTGTAATCACTCAGATACAATTTCATGTTAACATCACCACAACTGTTTATCAAGGTACTTTTATGTAATTTCATTTTAAAGAAAAAGAAGGGAAAAGTTTAATCTTTTAACCTTTTAACCTGTATTATGTGAAATACCAGAGAGAAAAGACCTGCTTTACAGTAATAAACTTGTCATCTTCTGCTTTTGCAAAGTCCTACAGAGAATGTATATATTAGCCTTTAACTAAAATGTCTTCACACTGTAGTTCCAGTTTGTTTCACTGTCAGGCGGCAGCTCCAGCCGTCTGTGTAGTCAACCCTGTAAATGTTCTGCTCGTGACGAGTGCCACTTCGTCATCAAGCTCAAAGCAGCTGCTTATGTCTTTGATGAACTGAGTTTGTTCTAATCATGGAGACATAAAAGAAAGCTAAAAAGAAAAAAAGCAGCTTACTTCATTCTGTTTTAAGTAAATTATACAACCCTTCCAGACTGTCGTGTTACACATGAACATTTACTGCTTAATATGATGCCTGTTCTGTTGTCAGTGTTTTTACTCAGTTCATTAACCCATCTGAAGATATTATCCACTTAGTTTAATTAAAGTCTTCTTTTCCTTTTCCCTTTGCTTTAAAGTATCTGCTGCTTCTCTTCTATTATTTTACACCTATATTTGCAGGGAGAAAGTTTGTGGGGAGAAAACTTTTTGAATATATGGTGGCATCTCAACCCTCATTTCTCTCCTCAAGTAATCTGCTGGAGGACATCCTTACATCCCTGCATTCAATCCGATCAATACTTCCATTTGGACAATGAATGGATTTAGGTAATTGAACCTGCAGGGTCTGTCAGTACAACTCCAGCATTAATCTAAATGGTTAAACAGCTCTCTGATACCTGTTGTAATTTTGTGAACTGCTGAGGTGAGCTGAAAACATTGGAAAGCAGAAATGGTTAGCGAGAGAGAGGGAGAGACAAAGAGAGAGAGAGAAAAGGAGAGAGAGAGAGAAGGAATTAAAGTTTTTTATGTTTTATTGCTACACAGGATAAATTGTTTTTTTCTGATGCATATTTGGTCTTGAAAACATATGTGAATATTATATGAAACAGCGTATTTTGTGTGATCTTCTGGTTGTTCCCCACTGCATTACTGGTGAAGATCCTGCACCACCTCTGACAAATTGCACACAATTCAGCCATAATGCGACACATTTGTTTTTTACTGCGCCATTTCATCCGAACAGCATGAAGGCTTCACATGAGATATTGCACTTACTGTGGCTATGCTCGCACTGTAAATGCTGATGGGATGGTTCAGTGTTGCATTTTTCTCACGTAGGGAATAAGTGTAGCTCTTTCCAATGTATTTGCATCGGATGCTTTCCTACCAGTTACTATACTCCTTGGCTCTGCTTGGCTTTTTAAAAGCAGCAATTAGCTGTAATCATCAACATCCCAGGGCTCTTATTTGGCAAGATGTTCTCATTTCATCACATTTGTATTTCTAGTTTCATGAAGGGATATTAGGGCCTAGCTGCCAAAGTTAAAGGCCCATCCAATCACTTAGTGTTTTTGTCTCATTCACAGCTCAGAAATGAAGGGAAGGAAACGTTGAAGCTGGAAGTATAAGATATTTAACATTAATTAAGCTGTTTTTGATAACTCTCACATTCGGTTAAAATAGCTGCATGTGATTTGCTATAAAAGCTCAAATCAAATTAGTTTAATTTAAATTGGAAAATAAATATCAGAAGACTTGTACATTATTTAGTGTCCTACCCTGACCCGCCACATGAAGGCTACATTAATATTAATATATATTATAATATTAACATTAATATATGGAATACTCTCATTTGTTCTTTTATTTTGTAATGTTTTATGCAGAATTTGTTGGATATGATTTTTTTGTTTTTTATATCATCAACAAAATGAGAAAGCTGTGAAATATTTGTCAAATATCTCTGCTCTCTTTTCAAAATGTTGAACTTAATCAGAGAGATGGCACATTTTACAAATTACATGTCAACAAAACAGAAAACACGGCACCAAAATGATTCCTTCAACCCTTTATTACGTCTCACCTGATAGTCCAAGAAACAAAAATATGCCACGGTTTACAATAATTTCATAAAGCTGCAGCACACAAACATTCAGGAGATCAATGTTTAGTTAGCATTAATATTTAGAAAAATACAGCAGATGTGCATAAAGAATTTAAAAACAAACATTACCACTTAAAAATGTCATAATAAAAGCCAAAACAAAAAACCTGAGTTCTTCAAATACTTTGAATTACAGTAAATTTCTCACACACATGCTCAGCAACTTAATACCTGTTTCATTTTTACCCTTCTTCCAGTTTTATTAAACAGAAAGTAAACATTCATCACTTTCAACTGATGCCAAGGCTCAAGGGTGAGGGATTTTTACTCATTCTGGGGTGATGAGAGCTGTTCCACAAGAAAGACTGACTAAACAGAAACACGTCGTGAGTGTTGTGGTTTCCGTTTGCTTTTTGTGCAACATATCATATAAGAATTAAACAGCTTTAAAGTCGCCTCTCACACAGAGGAAAGCTGTTCTTGATCTGTCTCAAATGCTTTGCTGGAATGCCATGTTTTTTCTTCCCTAACTTATCTATATCACCATGAAACACATTTGCATAATGCCTGCTTGTGGCTTGTTTGGTATGGATCAAACGAAAAATAAACAGCTGTCTGTTATTCATCATTTTGGACCATTCAAAGCTCACACTTCGCCATGTTCAGCTGGAGCGCAGAGAACCTTTCAGACAGTGCAGTGCATTGCTGCACATAAAAAAATGTCCCTTTTCAGCTTAAATGCCTGTAAACATCCAGAAATAAAACATTATTCTACATCAGATGGTTATTAGATTCAGTTAAACCATGTTTGCTGTAAGAATCAGCATTGTAGTCATTTATCTATGTAGCTTCCTGTTTGTTGTTGGGCTTTAGGTTCAGTTTAATACAAATCATATCGTCATATTTCAGCCAGCTAACCTTGCATTGGAAGTAAAAACATAGCAGTGACTTTGAGGCACTTTAATAACTTTTATTGCCCCAATGTGGAGCGTCGGTGAAGCTTCAATAAATATAGAAAATTATTTTAACTTCTTGTAAAATAAGAAATGTTTAATTAAAAAACATGCATATTTTATATTTAATATATGAAACTGGAAAATGCACAAGGGATTGTTTCACACAACAGAGAGCAGGATTTACTGGGCCAGTAGCGGGAACTACTAAAGGGAATGTTTATCTTCCAAAGGACATGTGTCATTTAAATTAAAGTAATTATTATGGCTCAAATTTGAGTGCAAAGGGTAGAAAACTGCTTCTGGACACACTGTTTTAGTTTGCTCATTAATTGGATGGAAACAAATCCTTAGGGCTGTTCATGTTTTCTGTCGCTGTGCTTTTAATTGTTTTCTTTTTGGATCTATAAGCGACAATTACTTTGGTCCAGGGTAAAATTAACAAATAAATAAAAGAGGGTTCTGAGCTTGAAGGAAATTTCTCAAGTTCACATAAAAATACTATTACCTTCATTTGACTGGTGGCTTTTGTTTACATATGCGTAATATTTCTTCACCGTCAACATATTTACATAACAGCTTGACTTTCAAAAGGACAACATAGTTTCAAGTGAAGAACACAAGAAAAGGGAAAAAGTGTCTGAGATATATCTGTTTTGTGCCATTGGCTATGTTGTTATATGCAAAAGACATAAGGTCTGAATGAAAAAATGGTCCTTTACATCATTTTCAAGATGAAAGGAAAATATTGTTTAGTGCCTACACATCATTATGACTTCTATGACACAATCTGTGGTTTATTTTCATTGTATGAGAATGTAGATGCAATGTGGAGGATGTTATAAAACGTCTTCTTTCACATTTCTACACATATTACATCTTCAAAGCAGCAAATGGAGCAATTTTAGAGATCTGCCACGCATCAATCAGATGTTGATGATCAAAGCAGAAAGATGGAGCCATTCAACACAAACTTAGGCTACATAAAACTTTTACTTATACTTCCATGTTTTTCACTGGTATTACTGTCAGCCTTTGCCCAGATACAAAATTATGGAAAAACACAGACGATAGGCCAAATTATATACTGCTAATTGTAGTAGCTTCGTTAACTCTCCAGATTCTTGTAATTTAAACATTTTTTTAAAACATTAACTGTCAATTTAAATTAGTCCAAGACGACTTTTCATGCTGGTCAGAGGCTGTGCTGTAGTTTTTCTCCATATATTTATGCTCTTTCAAGACTTGTTATTAGAGTTTCCATGGCAACGAGACGTGTTTACCACTGGGATCAACTGATAATGCCCTCCAAATTCAAGATTATCAGTGAAATAACACTTCAAATCCCAGTGGAGTTGAAAAGAGAGAGACAAGGATGCGTGGCAATAGTGAGGCAGAGAGAAAAACTATGTAGATTTATACCGTTTCTTCCAACTGTTATGATTGGTAACGCAAGATCGCTAGCTAACAAGATTGACAATATGCAGTTTTATGTGCTTCACTGAGACAGTTGCATCAACGCATCTCAGATTTCATTTCATATATGTGCGTTGATTAAACCTGTGGGACAGAGAAATACAAGTCAATACTATAATACTATATTTATATCAATACTATAAGCATTATATAATAATTATTAATGATTATAAGCCTTATGCTAGATTAATGTAAATGTGTCTTTTTTTGTTTTGAAATTGCTCTAACTGGCGTAACACAAAAAGTTTATCATAATCTTTCTATCAGCACATGACATACTCCAACCTGTTCATGTGCAGGCATGTCTATGTGTAACTGGTGCTGGCTGAAACTATTTGTTGACTACCATGATTTGTTGAGAAAAATAGACCTGCCACTCTCTTCAAAGCCTAACACACCCTATTATATATACAGCTATATATACAGATATATATACAGTTTCTGAGGCCAGTTGCATCAGTTTATGGTGAAAACTTTATTCAGAACCCTGCTGCACAAATCTGATTCCTGTCTGATACCTTTTGTTCCACAACAACTCTGATTAACTGCCCATACCTGCAACGTTGCTGCAAGCATGTGCCATTAAATGCAGACAGCAGTAGCAGGATGCAGTCAGACATGAATGACGCTACAAATATGCTTGAAAGAGAATATCAGTAAAAGCAGGATTATCCATGAAGGTGAGGATTTGGTAATGACATCAGATGACTTCACTCAATTTGGTCACAGCACAGCACTCTAAACCTCCCAACGTTGTTTTAGAAAAGCCACCAAACTTTTTCATCTCTTTTTTTTCAAACTTTTGACAATTTTGTCAACTTTTGACTTTGCTGTTTTTATGCCCCAATCCCCCTCAAAATGGCCATCATGATTCTCTACCCATTCATAAATACAGCATAATAACTGGCTGGAAGCACTTCCAAGAGGAGCAGCGAGACCTGTGCAGAGACTGCAGATTGCAATAGGAACGTGACTGAAGCTAGAGCAGAACTTTTTTTTTTCCTTGTATGATATTGCTGCTGTTTATCCAGGTGGAAGTCATTTAGAAGGAGTGAAATAGTTTTTTAAAAATATTAAATAAATACAAAAAACAACAACGTACCGGGCTGGTTCAGACATATCAGTTCGGATTTGAACAGATCAGTTTTTTTTTTTACAAAAATATGTCAAAGACCATTTAACTTAAATAAATATCCTCATTTGGACACTTAGGGTGGGAATATTTATTTATTAAGAAAACAAATTGCTGACAATCTGTTATCAATTAAAGTGACAACAAAGAAAGTAAAGTTTGTAGAAAAATACCATAAAATGGATGGAGCTGACAGTTTGACAAACGTCATCCATGAATTACGATGCTAAACAAAAATACATGGAAAATTAAGTGTTTGTGCTCAATCATCACAACCTCTGACTTCCTGCATGATATCCTGTTGTTAAAATAACACTTTTACTGATGCATGAGAGAAAAAAAGAGTTTTTTTTGTAGTTTATGTCAAGAAAAACAAAGATACAATAATTTTGTTGTGATGATTACATGGAATAATTGTTTTACAATATATAACTTTATAATAGCTGGGATTGGCTCCATTGGTCTACACGCAGTACTGAACAAACCTGTGTTCATCTGACTCAGTTTTGTTATTATATTTTTAGATGTTTGTTTAAAGGAAAAGTGTTTTATATATGATTAGGTAGATTGTTATGTTTGGATAATAAAATGCTAATAATCAAAGCAAAATTTGGAAAAATGCTCTTTTTGACTTACTTGTTGCCTAATTATCCTAGTCAAAAGCCAGCAACCTTCTTGCTGTGAGGCTGCAGTGTTGACCACCACACCACCATGCAGCCTGTAAAACACAAAAATTCATTAAAAAAATCAACTCTTTGCTTTTCACAGTGACAGAAATTCTGACCAGTCTTTTCATGCCACTAAATAAAAGCCTATAGAGTATTTAGGAACACAGCATATCTTTAATTAACTTTAATCCACTTCAGAGTGAATCTGTGGTGGTTTGCTGCAAGACTCAATATTTTTAAGATGAACATTAAAATTCTGTATTATGTAAAAGCCTCTACCCAGCTAAAGCTTTAGTTCAAATGAGCAGCAGCTCTGCAGGATGCGTTACAGCAATGAGACCTGATTGAATTTATATAGCTAAAATTTAAGCTCAACCTCAGCACGCCATGTTTCACTGCTTTTAAACATATTTTAATTATTTTCTTCCATGGTAACAATGTGCAAAAACCTTTAACTGTGCTTTGATTCTTCTGACATTGATGAGGCACTGTTAACCTCAGTAACCTGCAAGAATGCGCGCTATGAAATCCATACTCTGTGTATTATGGGTTCATTTTATACTGCTGTGATTATACTGTAGGTCCAATTATCCAATAACCAAACATTTTATGCTCTTGTCACAGATGCTTTATGAAGATGCAGCATTTTGTAAACTTCTTTTCATTATTAAAGTAAATTTCTGGCATTATCTGATTTGGTGTAAAACATAAAAGCCATTATCTGACACAACTAAGAGGCGCTGGCCTGTTTGACATGGCAGGAACTCAAAAACACAGACTCTTCCTGCTGTTGTTATCCAAGATAATAGGGCCATTACCTTTCCCTGTAATGGCTTTACATGGCAGTTATTCAAATCTATATCTGCAATATGAGAATCAGCACCTCCTCCAGGCATAAACCTCTGTAGAAATCAAATCAAGAAAGAGGAGAATTACTTCTTTGTTAAATCTAATATGATGAGGCTACTTCTCAGCAAATGACTTACAGGTTTCATAACTTCATAACTGAACATGCAGGAAATCTGCACTCTGCAAATGGTTGATAATGAAGTTAGATGTAGATGTTCAAGGCAACTTGTTGCTGTTCTGAAAAAAACATGGATGGATGTGGTTCATGAAACTAAAACAATGTGTGACCAAAGACTGGCAAACTTAACTTGTTATCATGGATCCATATCTAAATTGAATGGTTCTTTTTCATTTTAAAATGAATAATGCACATCAATGGTGATGTAATAGTGTATTAATGATACCATATTGTATATATAATATGAATATTTGAAGATTGAAAGTGTGTTTACTTGTAATTTAGTGCTTTCATGTGGTTTTTAAAAATAGGACTTCTGTTGCTTTTGCTTTCTCATTATTCTCTGAGATTATTTCAGGAGTTTTAGACCCTCATTGGAATAAACTATTCATCCAGATTCATAATATCTGTCCTGTACAATCTGCTGAAGAAGCAATAATACCAAATTCCTACTAATATTAACATCCTCATGTTGCCTGAAATGTCCCAGTTCTAACCTTAGCTAAAACCTTTCTTCACAGAGTTTGCATTAAATCTCTCTTTTCAAGTATGTTTGTATTATTTCCAGATACTTTTGCTTCATCCCGCAGAGTAAAACCACACAGTTTAGGTCTGAATTCATAGTGAGAGTCAGCATGAATCCATGATGAACTAACAATTGTACAGACTTATCCCATGACTTCTGGAGGTAAATGGGATAAGATCTACAAACCACTGGCAAAGTGGCTGCCTAGTCAATGCTGAGATAGACTCCAGCTATCAGCGACTCTGAAGGGGATGAAGTGGTTTGGAAAACGAATCCTTAAAAAACCCTGAGTTAGATAAAACAGGAATTTGACCTTAATAAGTTATTTAATTTAGTTAAAGTTTCACTTTGACTGCTGCAAATAGTCAAAGTATTGTACAGTAAACTGCAATTTACTGTCTTTTTATTTTGAACATTATAAAGTCCATCCATCCATCCATCATCTACCGCTTTGACCCTAACGGGGTCGCGGGGGGGCTGGAACCTATCCCAGCAGCCAACGGGCAAGAGGCGGGGTACACCCTGGACGGGACGCCAGTCCATCGCAAGGCCAACACACAGAGACAAATAACCATACACACTCACACTCACTCCTATGGGCAATTTAGAATCACCAATCAGCCTATCCCCAAGGTGCATGTCTTTG
>JBAMIG010000022.1:14913809-14933883 GCA_037177335.1 Kiunga ballochi
CAGGGAGAAGTAGTTGCGGAGCTCCATGGTCTGAATGGCACTTTCTTGCTATCGAGAGATTTGGGGGGGGGGGGCAAACTTCATTAAATACATGGAAAAAAAAATGTAATCTTGGACAATAATGTGTTTATTTACTTAATTTTTTCTTTTGTAAAAGCATCTCAGCCAAGGAGGAAGCATAAATAGTATTTTAAAAAGGGTCATTTAATAAATGCAAAGTGTATAAAATGTAACAGGAGACACTAAAAATCTACAAAAAAAAAGCTTTAGATGTTTCTAGTGATTATTTTTTATTTGAATTCAAACCTATTGCACCCGTTTCTCTGACATCAATGCTTCAGAAAATTTCCAGCAAATAAAAAGTACACAAAAAAAACCTATTTTATTCAGAAGAATAAAAACGCTAAACAATGCGAATGCACTGCAAACAGAAAACCTGCAGCCTCAAGATAAAAAACCACAGAGTTTACAGGAGCATACAGCAAATAATTACTTTTAATGTGACTCTTTGTGCCTGTAATTAAAACTCTGCTTTTAGTTCAAAACCAGTTTTGTATTTATAAAATATGAACTGAATATTTCAAAGGGGAATTAAATGCCAGAAGATGCTTTATGAAAAGCGTCTACAATGCTTTGATACTGAAAGCTACCTGTAAAAGAACAGAGTAGAATAAAGACAAAGTCAAAGCGAATGACTATGGATGCTGCAGCAGTGTAGTCATTAAATACACACACACACACACACACAATCACTTCCAGAAAAGTCTCCTGAATTCCAGCTTATGTGATAGTAAAACGATGATGAGCATGTCTGCCTTTGCTGCTGCTGGCATCACATTTTTTAAAGTTGTTTATCAACTATAATGAGAAACACACTGAAAATATTAAACACGGATTGTGTTTTTATCAGGTTCAAGAAAAAAAACACAAAGGATAAACTATGCCGTGTTTATAGACAGAAATTCAGGAAACGGTTTCCAAATCGCACCAGATATGACAGCACTTATGAGCTCGGTACGAATATCTACAGATCTACATACATTGTCTAAAGATTAATGTGGGTTTTTTCTGGTTTTTCAAGGTTAATCGTTGCTGTGATTTTGCTGTAAAATCCCACACCAAGTATAACTGTGATGTTTTGTTTAAGTGACCGATGCTCTCAGGCTGAAGCAGGATTTTATCCATCGGGTGATAAGAGAGTTAAATAAGAAGGGGGAAAAACTAAAGTAACCCAAAAAGCAACAATTACCTGAACAATTCGTGATTCCAGCTGCTCCACTGATGCCTGCTCTTTTGACTGCACAGTGGCGCTCATCATCTGCCTCTTCATCATGCCGTACTTGTGCAAAGCTCTCTGGTGCTCATGAAGCACACCCTTCTCATGCCGCTCACAGAGATCCTGCAGAAAAAAACAAAAACAATGAACATGCTTGTTATCTGATGGAAAAAGGCAGAGAATGCACTCTGCAAATATATCCCAGCACCTAAGAGTGACAGGAAAATGACTGGAAGTTATTTTTATCTGTTCATGCATCATCTTGTTGGAACAAAAAGCCCACATAACATTGTTTTTGTCAGAAAATGTGTTCAGTTTAAGAATATCAGCACCAAAATTTGACCATTTTCATTTGTCAGAGACTGCTGAACCTGCTCATCTTTATTGATCCTTTCAGACCCGATCATGTTACCCACTCATTTAAACTAATTTGTTTTCAAACTCTTGTTTTTTGATTTGTGCCAATAACTTCCCCTCCTTTTAGAGATGCGTCTCTGCCATCGCATTCAAAATGAGCTCATATTCCACAAAGAACAAGCAAAATTTTCCTCACTCTGTACGACTGCAGCAAATCTAGGAAGAGATTCAGCTTTTCTACAACTTCATCCTCCTCCCGTCTGCCCTGAGGACATAAACAAAACATTTACCACCCAGCGCCAGGCGTGAGCAAACACAGCAGGGAAAGACTGAAGGCTATACCTGCTGAGCAGCTTTGTCGGATAATACAGCGAACTCTACGGAAAGGCTCTTCAGAGACTGGCGCAGGTTTCCCCAGGTGCATTGTGAGGAAGCCATGGAGGGAAGAGGTGTGCTATCTGAGCCCAGAGTGCTGACAAAAACAAGATATATTAAGAAAACTGACACAACAGATGGATGTTAGAAAACAATATCATACCTGAGCTCTTTGCCAAACAGAAGAAGATCTGTTGCGTTCTCTTTGGAGCGTTCTGCCATTTTCTCAGACCTGTCCCGTAGCCTCTGGAAGCTGTTGTGGATATTCCTAATTAGGTCCCTGCTTGTCGAGAACTGAGCCTGAATATCCGCTGGCAGATATTCCTGCAAAACAGGTCCAACAAAGCACTTGTGTCGTGACTGGATTTCAAACAAAAAGGGAATTGCTTTGGAGAAACAACACCTGGAGCCGTCTTACACGCCACCAACCTTAGCCTGGGTTGCAACTCTGTTGGTCATGAACTCGTCGCCCGTTTTCTTGTAAGTGTCACGCAGCTTGGTCTGAACATCCTGTGTGGGAAGCGGGGTGAGCGGGAAAGGATACAGAGCAGCTAAAACAGGATGTGTTTCTCTGTCACACATCGGGGCAGTAGTGCTTATTGCGCATTATCAGCAGCACCACGAGCCCACTGGACACGTTCACAGTAAAAACATACCGAGCCACTGAAGGTGAGGAAGGTCTTGACCAGCTCGTCCTCAGAAAAGAAGGGATGGCGAGCCACCAAGTTAATAAATCTGCCAAGAGCTCGTCTCCTCCCCTCTATGAACTCCCGCTCAGAGATTGAAGTCAGGACTGTCGAAACATGCAGGAGGAAGCAAACACACAAGGATTTTATTTTGAAAGGAAAGAAGTGTACCAAGAAACACACTGGACCTTTAACAGGGGTGTTAAAGTTGATAAAGTGGGGTCATAGAAGCTCATCACTTAAATGTCAGCATCAGCATCCCTCCAATTGCTGCGTTATTCCCAGCCTTTACAAAGAACCATCAGGCAGACAGGTAATGCAGGAAGCAGCTGTCCAAATTATTCATTTATTTTGCTCAAATTAAATCGAGACAAACTTGTACCACTCTTAAAATCCAACAGGTTTGAGATGCAACATATCCAGAAGCATTGAGGTTTAATTTATAGCCCTAGAGGCAAAGCACAGAGGAGGGACTGTGATGTTATGGGGCTGCACGGGAGCAAATGATGCTTAAAAGGGCTTAAATGAATGACTGAGCACAGCAGGTTTTAAGCATCTTTCCACAAATTCCACACTCTGTTTAAAAACTCAGCAAAAGGAGTTTTATGGGGATTCATCTGGGAGAGTGACCCGACATAATTATCCCCCCAAAGCCACAAATGAGTCTTTGTGATCTGAAACAGGCTCGTGTTATGCATCACTAGTTTCTGTGTCTCCGTCGGGCCGCAGCTCAGATGAACTGCAGAGAAGACACAGGAAGAGCAGCTGAGCATTTCCTCATCAATGCGCCGTCGTTATAAAACCAGCAACGCTTCACTACACAAGCGAAAGAAACAGTGATACACGATCTCACCGTGGAACTTACCTCCCTTTAACATCCGTTTAGGTGGTAATGCAGGAACCACTCTGTAAGCAAACCTCTGGAGCAAAACCTCGTGGAAGACGTCAAAATCACTGTAACGCCGGTAAACGGATATCTTATAGCGCTGAAAAAAAAAGGAGAAAGGGGGAGAAAATGCTCAGATTAGTCTAAGCAGTATTTCAGATATTGTGCTCTAATGGGGTTAGACATGTGTTACAGAGATAAGTCGGATTAAAATGAACCTGTTTTGCGCTCCTTACCTGGCTGGTGACATGGTACTCCACATGCTTGAGGAACAGGCCCTTCTTCTCAGGTATGAGCTCCACCTGCACCGTGTCTCGGTCCAGGAGTTTCTCCAGCGTCTCCGACATTGTCAGCACGTTGTCCTGAGCCGGCTGCATCCTCAAGGCACTCAGCTCCCTGGCCTCCCCCAGCTGAGGCTTCGGTAGCTCTGTTAAGCACACAACCAGAACTAACATTTGTTTTTCGTGATTAAAAATCGGCGCGTGATTTTTTTTTCAAAAGCGTTAGGAATGCTGATTTTAAAATCACTTCATGGTTTCACTCTATTTGCCTTCAACTAGAACAGCATCCACGTGATCTCGCATTGTTGAGCTGTTCCATGACATTCCGGGACACACGGCTGGACTGAATCTAAAGTAGTGCAACAAATGCAGAAAACATGTTCTGCTGCAGATTAGGAAGAGGCATGCAGCAAGCTGCCATGCTGGACACACCTGAAATAACAAAGATGCTCTAAATAATCCCAGAAGGTGGAAGAATCGGATTCCAGCCACATAATGGTTACCTCAATTAAAACCATAAAGTTTCACCCCATCATCTTCTCAAAGTGCAAAACAAAGCTATGCTTAAACATAGCTACTGTGCATGTGTTGCAAACTGCAGTAAAATAGTGCTAAAGGTGGATTTATTTTAGTGCTAAACTGTCTCAGAAAACGTCCAAGTGAGCCAATAAAAGAGAGGGACATTTGGCATGAGTGAATGAACATCCTAACTGGAATAGAGGAATAGCTGAGGTTGCTTTTACCAGATCTACCAAGCTACTCATTAAGCGGAGGCTTTACTCCATGAGCCTCCTCACCTACCCTGTATGCAGTTCTCCAACAATTTGGGACTTGGTTGCTTTCCTTGCTGGGCAAAAGCAATCAAAGCAAGGGCTTTGTAGAGGGACAGCTTGCTCAGGAATCCATCCGTGGAGTCAACATAATCAGCAATCTGAGAGGGACAAAGACAATATAACCCAAAGGTCACCATTTTTCAGTCCCAGATCCAACTTCAGCTATGATTCGCATTCCTCCGCACACAGTAAACACAAAGGAAATGATACGCAAAAAAGATCAGGAAAAGGGAAATTCTGGTAAAACATCATCAGACGTTCCCGGTTACTTAATTTCCACGTCTCTCTCGTTGCTTCTTTTTCTCCCTGCTGATAATATTTCAACACAAAGCACATCTTATTAGCGCAAAGCTAATGTTTAAGCAGTGTTTAAGAATCAACCATAATATTTCATGGCTTACAAAAGCAAGTAGCTGAAGTTTCTTTATGCAAGTTTGTGGATGTATACAAGAGGATTCATCTCCTCATTTGCATCACAGAGAGTTGTTTCCCAGCTGTGTTGCAGCTTTTGGTGATTCCTCTAAATATGAATCCCTCACCTGGTTAAGGGTCGCCTTGGACAGAGCAGACCTTTGGAGCAGCCGCTGAAAAACTTCAACCTGGACTCTCTCATCTGCTCTACAACTGATCGCCTCGTACACTTCCCTGTAATAGGCAGGAACTGAACCTAGACGGGGAAGAACACCTACATAGCATCACACATGTCTACATATATGTAATATTTTAATCAGCAGAATGTCTCATAAGGGTTGGATTGACGCCACATGTTCTCAGAGCTGTTACGCTTTTTTAAAACTTCCTTTATGTTATGTCATGAGATTATATTATCCCTGATTTTTGCTGATGTAATATATTCACATCTTTTTTTTTAAATTGGGTTCAGAATATTTCTTTTAAATAAAAAAAATAGTACAAGTGTGCAACACAAGATAAGAGATTTCAGATAATTAGAGACTTGGAAACTACTTGCAAAGCACAACTGACCACTCCATAACACTTTAAGCAATTTAATGTTTAAAACACAAACACTATTACTGTGGAAGAGAGGAGATAAAACCAAATGAAACCACAGTGATGGGTTTTTAAGGAGCAACCTCACTCAGATCATCATGTCCCCAAAAACTTCTCAATGGTTAGTTCAGCGCGATCTCAGCGAGTAGGAAATTTTACGTGTCCACGTAGTTTTTCCAAATGTTTTCCCCCATTTTAGGCAAAACGCAGAAGTTTTAAAAAAAAAAAAAAGGACAGAAAAGAAAAAGATTTGGCGACAGTGTCTTAAAACGATTCAAGAGGTTTTCGCACTGTACCTTCATTGATCTCTCCTGCCATAGCTCGGACTGTCATGTGAGCACAAGAGCACCTCCATGTGATTTCCTGCCCAGAAGAAAAAACATGTAATTTACTTCTTAAAGTTGTAGAGAGCGCTGTTTGAAGTCCAAACCCCGGAAAGCAAAGAAGTTGTCACCTACATGCACACGCAGTTTAAGAGTTTGCTACAGAGATTTAGACTTAAACATATTGATCGTGTCAATAAACGCTGATGGATACTTATCAGCTGTCTTTTATATCTTGAATTAGGCTACGTTTTAAGAAATATTCTGGGAAATATTTTTTATATCTTGGTTTCACTTTTGCATGTTATTTTAAATCTATTTTCTGTTCCTCATACTTCATATTTAAATTATTTTATTATGCTGCCTCCAAGTACCCTATGTACATTTCAGCTTCTTCTCTTTTCATGCCTTAAATGTTGCTTGTCAGTGCAGACATTTGACGTTTTACTGAATTATTGTCTCACTTTGGACATTAGGGCTTCGGTGTTGATTATTTTAACATGTATATTATGCCGCAAACCATTTTTTCATGTCAAACGTAATAAATGTTCTTTAACATTTCAAACCATCGTAGGTACCTGAAGTACACCAACACTGTTCTGAAATTGCACTTTAGGGCTATCTAATTTCACCACTTGGTGGCGCTATTGGGTTATTTTTATGCTAATACTTTGATAATTTGGGCTGTGAGCGGGTTAGGGCTGGCTAAACTGCCAGCTGGGTGACTGTCGTCAACAGTCGCAGTGTGGGCTCCCGTCTTCTCCCAACCCTAACTGGGGGAAGAAGAAGTCAGCCGGGGTGGAGGATTTGAGCTCATGTTGTAGAATACCGGAAGAAAGGGAGTGAAAAACTACCACATCAACAAGCCAGGATGTAACAAAGCGCAGACCGGAATGTCAAGTGGAACAAAAGAGACTTCTTCTCGTTACACGCCTTCGAGCCCGAGTATCAACGAACATAATTAACCAGCAGCTAAACCGGCTAACGCTAGCTAACCAGTCTGCCTACACTGTGGGTAAAACTAGCTTTGAAGTGCGGACTGTTTTTAAACTACATTTAAATGGGCCACTGCGCTCAGGACTTTACAGCTTACATTTAAGCAGGATCTCCGCTAACAACACGGCATTAGCATCAGTTAACTCGGGTTAACAAGGTAACTAGCTCCTTTAATTAAGGATAAATATATACTAGCCAAACGTGATTGTCAAGTTAGTTAGCTGTCGTTTTTTTGTTGTTTTTTGCTGCTTTTACTTTCTATTACAGAATGTAATACTACAGTTTCCTTAGCTTGTAAATTATATTTCTCCCATTTTAGTATGTTTTATTTTATTATCAAAACTAGCTCCTAAAGTTAATCGCGTATAGTGTGAAACATGTCAGCTGCTTATACTATATCTGCACTGTTCTTGTGTTGTCTTTACATGTTGGATACAGACAGGCTGCATGAAGTGGATTTCCCTGGCTATTTACTGTTAAAGCATCCTTGTTGTTTGAGTAGAATCCACCATGGCTGCAGTGGTAAACTACTCTCCACCATGGTGGGTGAACCTGCTACACAGACTTCCCCACTTCAACTTGAAGTTTGAGCAAACAAGCAGTGATTTCCAACCAGAAGACTGGACATATCAACAGGTAAATTTAAACCTCACACATTATCCCTACCTAAATGGTACCTTAATGGTTGCCACTGATTCTAGTCAGTGACCTGAGCAGCACCATGAGGTTATTCTGGTACACAGTCACAACTTGGGATTAAAGATCATTACTTTTATTGGTAACAGATGATCTGTCTGCACCTGTTTTCTTCTCTTCACCTTTTGATCCTGTCACCATCTGTGTGTCGCTGTTCCATCCATGTCTTGACCCTTTTTCAGACACAAGCTGGTACTGAATGACCCGAGCTACCTAAAACTAACCCAAGCTGCCATTTATCTAAAACGTCTTCTGCCGAGTATTTCTTCGAGTGCATGAAGAACTCAGGAAGAACGATTTTACTGAAATAACTCCTTAGATTAAGGCATTTCACTAGTTGCAAAGGTCAACATGGGAGGCTGCACAGCCTGTTAAGCAGCTAAAACCTGGGGGAGGGGAGATCAGCTTGGCATTTGTTCACATGGCCCCTATTGAAAAGCAACTTACAAGTTCAGGTCAACAAATGCACAATTTTCTTGTTTATTTGGATGTCTTGGCATGTTTCGATTACCTGCTGTTGCTTCATTTTTGGCTCAGGTGCAGATTATTATTTCAGTAGAGTAATCTTAATTCTCTTTAATGCATTATGATCATGGAGTGGGTTTAAAACAGTATGAAAGTGATGTCAGATGTTAGGATGTCGCTGCTGGAATCCTGTGGAAACGTCCAGTTCAAGAGCTGTTATCTAAACCACTTTCTGAGTAAGCACAGATCCATGCATTTCTTTTCTCATAAGCACCAATTACATTCTGTGTGTTTGTTTTTTTTTTGTAGTATATAAGAGGCTCTGATTCTGTGTTATACGTGGGCAAGGTGACAAACCATGCATTTGATAAGATTTTGGCACTTTTTTTGAGAGTCTTGGTCAGAGATGTTTTTTTTTTAAATGCATTTGCATTTTGAAAATAGGAAAAACAAATGGAGAAGCGCTTCATGGTTCTTGAGAAACAGGAAGTCCCAAAAATGCGTCGGTGGTTTCTGCTGGCATGCTGGTTCTTGTATGAGTGTAAACTTGGAAATGAAAGTTGTTTTAATGTGTGAAAATGCATCGCTTTGATTCAGAGATGTGGATAATTTGTGAATAAATGATGAGCAAAATGATTATTTAAATAAGCGTGTGTTAGAAAAATATCTTTTGTAAGTTAAACCCTGATAAAGTTAATAATCTTACTACCTTAGGGTTGTTACCAAGCTCTTTAAGTGGAATGAAAAAATACTTTATTGGCTGAATATTGGCTAAACCTGTGTCTTTTTGATAATCTGTGTGAAGAAGTTTAAATATTATTTTAAACAGGCATGTAATCCATCTTTTATAGCATGTTAGCGTGTTTACAGCTGTACCAGACGATGCACATAAGGGTCATTATTGGGCCGTCTTTTGAACCATAATCATTAACCTGTTTTGATGACTGGCTACTAATTATTGCTAATGCAGAACTCCCTGCAGGCTTAAGTTGAGGTCTAGACTAGTCCAGATGGTCGAGCAGTGAGTGGTGCTTACTGTGCAGCTACATCTCCATGATGCTTCCTTCGGTAACTGGCATATTAAAGTATGTCAGTGAAGCATTCAAGTTGCCATGCATAAGGAGAGTCTTTTTTTTTTTTTTTTTTTGCTCCTGGCTGAAATATGCAGAGCAGCACGCCAAGTCATCAAACCGCTTTTGATCATCCAGTCTGTCAGCACTGTGTCACAGTGGACACAGGAATAGCATCGTTGTTGTTTAAAAGCTCATATTTAGGTCGTCTCCGCTTACAGGCTGAAATGAACAGGTCATCAGTATGTTGTTCACAGGGAGAAACCTGAACAAATGGAGCAGTTTTTCCTAAACAAAAGTGGGTAGGATGGGAAGCTGCCATAGCCATGAATCCTCAGGAGTAAACAGTGAGCACAGAGGCCCTCTGTCTGACCTACATACTGTACCAAGTATTGCTCTTGGCTGAGCGGTTTAACTAATCGTACATCACCCATCTGAGCTCTTTGAAGTGTAATGACAGCAGTTGTTAAATAATGGGTGTTTAATGTAGAACAATTTGAGTTTTTATCTTTTTTTTTTTGCTCCATATTTGTTTGGTTTAAGGGATCAGTTTTAAATTGGACGTATATTTTGCGATTGAATAGACAAGTTGCTTTTTGCTGCTTAAGAAATCATTACAATCTATTAAAGCCCTGCATATGTTATTTACATATATATATGTAAAAGTTGACCCACATTATTCCTGCTGCTCTCAGGCTACAGGGTAATAATTGGTTGGAATACAACATGCAAATGAGGTCAGCATATTTGGAGTGTAATACTTGAGATTATGTGTATGGTCTCTATTAGGCATTTCAAACCCACAGAATTATTGATGTTGTCATTAAAAAGTAAAGATTATTAACGCAGCTATTAAGTTTCCATAACTTTCTTCCTCTCTCCATCAGTCCATCCTGTTGCTGGGAGGTGTGGCGCTTGCCTGTCTGGCTCTCGACCTCCTGTTCCTGCTCTTTTATTCCATTTGGCTGTGCTGCCGGCGAAACAAAGAAGAAGAGCAGCCCAATGCTGACTGCTGTTGCACCGCCTGGTGTGTCATCATCGCAACGCTTGTGTGCAGGTGAGTCTCAAAGCTGTGATTGCAGTTGAGTGATTCAGGCCGTGATTTCCCCTCATCAAGCATAGTTAGTTCAGGATTTTTTTTATATTTTTAAGGCTGTCACGTTTATTCAATAGATCATAATTAATAATGAATCCATCTTGTCATCCTCCGGGTTGTCTGTTTACAACCAAAACACAATAAACATCCTGTATTGACATGCATTGTTACATGCATGTTTAGGTTATTGAGCTAATTAACAAGAGCAGCATCACTTTACTGACTGTTGCCTGTGATGATAACAGACATGTTTCAGCTAGTTATCATGTATATAGAACTTGTAAATGTGCCATTGATGCATAAGGATGCAACAGATTTAGCTGAAATCTTTCTGCTGTGAACATCAGTGCTGCATATTTATATGTCAACATGCTATGATGCATGTTGGCTTCAGTTTTCTGTTGTTTCTACTTGTGAAGTTGGTGTGAGAATTGACCATCTGGTCCTGTTTTTTGCCCTTGAACATATTTATGTCCTGTTTTCCTCCTCACACTGATGGACCACTGGAGAGGAATCACAGTCAATTCAGTGTTGGACAAAGAGCTCAAGGGTCTGGGGGCTCATTTATGAAGCTGGCGTACACACATAAACCGGCGTATACCCTCTATTGGGATTCCTAAAAGACAAAATTGGGCGGGAGAATGTCTCTGACCCTGCCATACGTCCAAAATCTGTAAACAGGAAACGGCGACACCAACAGCAGAAGAATAAAATGGCTTATCTGTCCCTGCTGGTGCGTGGGATACTCTGAAGGGAGCAGCTTTTCATAGATGGTGATCGACTCTTGAACGGGTTCTGGCTGCTCCATGCTGTCCATCAGGAGTAGCCACACTGTACCAGTTCCTCTGCAAGGGCTAAATAAACGACACCTTCCAAAAGAAACTGGCTAACAGTGCTGCTCACTTCTTTTCCCAACCCAGAGCACAGAGGAGCGAAACCATGTGCGCCAGAGACGCTGTGGTGAAGTGGGTTGTTATGCTGTTGAAGGGCAGGTGGAGAAGCCTTAATGGCACAGGGAATAGTCTGTTATGCTTCTGCAAAGTTGTGCTAGATCATGAAGGCATGTGCTTTTTAACAGGGCACTAAATGAGAATGTGCCATAAATACAACTGAAATTCTGACCATCATATAGGAACGACAAATCTAGTGTTGAACAGAAACGAGTGTGATTTTTATTAGATCAGGATGTTTTTGTGCACATTTCCTGTTTTTTCCCTACACACGCCACCTGTGGTTATCTTTGCTATGCACAGCTTTATAAATGAGGTCCCTGGTGGGCATAAGAGCGGCATCACAATCATTACATGTGTCTGCTTGTACCCACACACATCTTTTGTTATCAAAGTTTGCAAGATCAGACTTTGATGTGTTTTTTTGTTTTGTGTCATTTGTGCGATGGTGTGCACTGGTTAATGGGATTATTGCAATGTTGCATTTTTTTTTTGTTTCCTCAGTTATTACGCAGATGTGATGAGTTTGCAGTGAAGTAAAGAGAGGTTCATATCACAGCAGGGTTTTCCTTTGTTTCGGCTGTGAAACAGCCTCTGTTCACCATTTTTCACACTGAGAGGAAAAGATTAGCTGCTCTCCAGGAAGAGGGAAAACTCACTTATCTACCGAGGACTGTTGGCAGAACATGGCTAGGACTAGCCCAAAGTGTTTCACTTAACAATATTACATTTGAGGAAATGTAACTGGTTATATGAGTGGAATAGGATGGAGCTGAACACAGAAGGAGAGATCAGAGCTCTTGACTGGAAGGCGATTCATTTATAAGATGGAATGCAGTGTTATTTAAGAGATAATACATTGTACTTCTCCTTATTGTAAAATAAGTTGCTATGAATTGTAAATAAATATTTGTGCTTATACATATTTTTTATAAAGTGTTGCCCTTGCAGTTAGCAGAGCGGTTTCTCTGCAACTCCGGCCTGTGGGAGCAAACCAAGGCTGATCTCTTTCCTCAGTACAGCCTTTGTCAGCTGTTGTGTGGGGTTTTGGGGCATAGCTCGTCCATTCCTCTGTGTTTCCATGGTTCTGTATGGCGTCTTTCTGCTTGAGCTGAAAGGAACCCGTTGACTGGGGTCTGAACCGAGAGGGTTAAAACAGAGTTCACACACCTCTCTCCCTGCCGAGCTGTCCCCCTCGCTCGCTCTCTTCTCTGTCTTTTTTAGCTAATCCCTCCTCCTCACCATCCACCCTCCCCTCCCTTCCTTTTGTCTCCCCCACAGTGCTGGCATAGCTGTCGGTTTCTATGGAAACGGCGAGACCTGTGATGGAGTGAATCGGCTGACGTATTCCCTCCGCCATGCTAACCGCACAATCACTGGGGTGCAGAAACTGGTAGGACCAAGAGGGCACGTTGCATATTATACCACATGTTCAATAATTCATCACCCTTCTGCTACGAGCTTTCCTGCTTTCATTAGAGCTCTGTCGTAGTCCCCCCTCTTTTCCTTCTCTGTGCTCCGTCATGACCTTATCTGTCCTCGTTTTGGCTCAAGGTAAACGACAGCGCGTCCTCGTTGAACCAGACAGTAGATAACAATCTGCAACAGCTTGAGGCCCAGTATGCGGGGCATGCGGACTACCTGTCCATCATCCAAAAGCTGCAGGGCCAGCTGGATGAGCTGGTCAGGCAGATGGTGGAGATTCCCTTCTGGGACAACACCGACATCTCCCTGGAAGATTTGGCCGTCAAGATCGAGTTTTTTGATTGGTACAGGTAAGAAACTTCTTATACCCACATGGGATTATGAAATCAGTATGTGAACACTTGGCTGTCTCATCTTTGTGTTCATATATTGTTTGGTCTTTTCTTGGAGGCAGTGTTGAGTCTGGCGGGCTCAACACATTTATGAAGTCGAAAGTATGAAAGCAGACGAGAGAAGAAAAGTAATAAGCACGATAAGAGTTCAGGATGTTATTAGAACTTTATGATGTCAAACATGAATTGAGTTTTCCACTCTGTCAGGATAAATTGTTTCATGGCCATGTCTGTGACTGTAATCATTTTGTGTCTTTAAGACAAAAAGACACAAGCTGAGAGTTAATAATGTGTAATACTTATCAGAGTAGATGTCTTTCATAAGAGTTTGAATCATTGATTGTTGCTTTTAATTTTGTTGCTTGTGGTGAATGTCCTCTTTCTTCACAGGTGGCTGGGTTACATCGTCCTGCTACTGTTTGACGTCCTCATCTGTCTGCTGGTGCTATTTGGCCTCATTCGCAATTCCAAAGGAACACTTATAGGGTGAGTCCGATCACGAGTTGATGGCAGAACCAGATGGAGATATCGCTCTATTCGGAAATAATTGAAGCTAAATGGCAGCTAATGCTGATCAGGACACCTTCATCATCTGTATAAATGCAACCCAGTCATACTTTGTCTACATGATGATCAGGTCAGATGTGGCTCAATCTTTTTTGAAGCCATTTTGCATTTCAGATTATTGGCTGAATAATTGTCTATTACTTGATCTAAGTTAGAGAACCAGAATGTATCATCAACTAACATCTTCATCACCGTTATCTTAAGCATCTCTTGCACTCACTATATTATAGTATGGTTAAAAATTCATGTTGCTGCAGTTTAATGGTATTTTTGATCCCCTTATTTGCTCCACAGGGTTTGCTTGTTTGGTGTTGTAGCTCTTATAGTCAGCTGGGTCTCCTTAGGGATGGAGTTGGCCGTCTCTACAGTAAGTGCCTGCATCAGAACATGATCCTGTTTTCCAGCTTCCTTGTTCAGTGCATGGAATCGTGATAATGCATTTTATTTTTTCCTTTGGCAGGTAAATACTGCAAAAACTATCATAACCTAATATTAAAACACAATAATCATATCTAAGACAGATGTGTATAAGGATATGTTCCATGTTAGAGCTTCATTTGATTTTTATGCCACAAGTCTTCAGGATAAATGAGTTTAATTACAACATATTAAGTCAAGCATAATAACAAGGCACAGCATTAAAAAGAAGAAAAAGCCTCATTTAGTTGCTTCTGGGAATTAAAAGCTACTAAAATCATTACCACAGTGTCACGTATCCAGATTTGTTTTCACATTAATCATGTTATTTCATTTGAACAAAGATTAAGTAGATATACCAGGATGAGGAATGTGGATGATTGCTAATCTCCATTTATGCTAATTATAGATCTATGTGCATTTCCTCTCCTATAGATGAGTCAGGGATTGCTTGACTGACTTTTCTTTGTGTGTGTGTGTGTGTGTGTGTGTGTGTGTGAGAGTAATTGCACTTAGCAGAGATAGAAACAGAATTTCACATTTATAGACCCCTGAATGTTACCTTTCTTTTAAAATCTTTATTTTTCAGAGCTCCAGTGACCTTTGTGTTGCTCCTGATACCTACATTACCAAAGTGGTGAATCAGTACGGTGTCGTCAGTCAAGGTATGAGCCCTTCTAATAAGTTTAATTTGGTCTACTCTTTCAGAAATATGAACCATTTCAAATGGAGCTGGACATGAATTTCTCTGATCTCGCCTCCGCTCTTGGTCTCAATGGTGTGATTGTTGTGCAGCAGACCAGCTGAAGGGTCTGTCTTGCTTTTGTGTGCGTCCCATAAAAAGCCTGTAAAATTGCAGCCACATCTGCAGCAAGATCAGGGGGGGGCAACGGACCGCCCTGGACTCTGACGCATCTCATTTTAGTAATTGCCCAATCTGTTCGATGATGGGATGTATTTAGGAAGGCAAAGAACAAAAGTGCTTTGGGTTTGTGTGAAGCGAAGTGAATGAGGGAGAGAAGAGCAGAGAATGCAGTTTATTTTCTGCATCCATCTTCAGTCCTTAGAGAGAAAATATCAACTGGTTTCTGCCCATTTAATGTCTTTTCAGTATCAACTAAACAAAGACAGTTCTTGTATAGTTGTCTTCTATAAACTAGTATATCTGTAGATTAGACGGCAAAATTTAGGACGTCTAAATGCCGAGCTGTACAGTTAATCTGGACAATGAGTCCCGCCGTACTGTATCTGCACTGATGTGCATCAGGATTTATCTTCAATGCTTTATTTTTCTGCAGTGTGGAGGATTTTCAGGTCTACTTCCTCCTTTAAACACAAACTCTCAAGAGAACAAAGATGTTTTGTTTTTTTTTCAACTAAGCAACTAACTACAAGAAATGTTCTTTCACCGCTTTTAAATGTGTTTATTTTTATTTTTTCTCACTGTTGCCTTCCTGAAACGGCACGAGACAAACCTTTTAGACCGCATAAGTGGGTTGTTACAACACTAGATTGGTCGCTTCACTTGCATTATTTTAACAACCCTTTATTAGTTTTCATTCCTCTTTCTCTTCATATGCAGCTTCTTATCTGCATAGTTTTTGCTATTGAAGCCTAAATTAATTGTCTCATAGATTGGTTTCAATACAGCTAATAGCTGTTCTGACCAGTATGAGCTGCAGGATATTTCTAAATAAAATATATTCAAACTGGGACTTTAAACCTGAGTAACTGTTGACACTTAAATCAGCCGATCGGATCACTAAGAGGTTTTGGAAGACATTAGTCTCCCTTGTGGTCATTGGTTTGCCTCATTCAGTCAACATCTGTTTGCTACAACGTCTGGAACGTCTATAAAATGGAAAAAAAGCTAAAGTACTTCCAGAGGAATTTAAGCAGAGCTCCAGCAGCTGAAACAACATCCAACCTGGTGCGATGATCTAATTGTGACCTTTTTTTTTAGTGTCCTGACCCTTTGATGAGGCGTCAGTAGCTTCTTCCACAGACATCAGGAAATCTGCTCTTCCTGATATCTGTGTTTGTGGGCGTATTTGTGGGAACTGGACCGAAAGCAGTTTGCATGATATGTTCCCTTCTGAGCCGGAAACTCTCCAGCTCGTCTGTGTGGGGGGAATAAAAAGCTCCTGACTCAGCAGTGAGTTTGGACGTCACTGACGGCATGTCTCAGGTCGGCGGTGGTGTTCTCACAGCTTGTATTTTTGCACATTGCTGTATTATTGAGTCATGCAGTCATGCATAAAGGATTTCTCCTGGAGTCCACCTCACTGCTGTGAGTTCTAGCAAAGGACAGTGGGACGTAATGGTGAAAGTCCAAAGCCTCAGCTCCAATCTTCTTTGCTCAGTGGTTTATTGTGAGCTGCATACAAGTTTAGTCTTGTAATGTAACAATAACCACAGAGGTGATGTAACTGAGCTGTGTTGTTTCCAGACTGTATGACGCAACAAGGGTTAGAGCTGAGCCTCTCATAGGCTGTAATGTGTGTTTGTGTTTAAGTATAAGATGTATTAAGATAATTTGTTTATGCTGTCGCTGGATGTGTGTATTACTTCAGACACATTTTAGCAGCTTTTAGGACATTTTTACTGCTGTAGCACAATAACTGTTATATAATAAAAGGTGAAAGGAGCTAAATATCACCGTGTTTCACAGGAACTACATTTTGTTCTCTTTGGGATTTAGACTCAGTTATCTCTGTCTTGTCACTCGCGTGGCTTTTTTCAAGCTGCTGCTGTTTTCAGACACAGAAAAATCTTCCTGAACTTCACAGTTAGTTTGTGAACATGCATGTTATTATTTTGGTCCATTAACCCCTTATGGCCGGATGTCACATATTTGAGACAAATTGTTTCTGAGACATGTTGCATCACTTTATGGCAGAAACTTCACTCATAAATGTTGTTGTTTACCACATGATACTGGTCTCCTGGACCCTGGTGACCACCAGACAGCAGGAGATTACACTATAATAAGTTGTGTATGGAAAAAATAAATAGCATAGTGTTTAGTTAAAGGGTCAAATAAAGTTCTTAGATTAAAAAAATTAGATGTCTATGCCCAGTTACTCTCAATTCAGGCATTAAGGGGTTAACAGTGTTCTGCTCAGTCTTTGACTGCTCCTTTCTGCAGCCAGCCAGGTACTGATCTTTTTTTAGGCATTCAGTCTTTCTAAAAAATAAATAACAAACTTTTCCTTTGGTTTTTTTCTCTCATTGACTTTAAATATTCTCTGCAACATTGCTTTAATGAAATGCAAACGTAAGCTTTCTTAACCCATTTGTTTCAATTCTTCTCATCTGACTCAGATATCCTGCAGTACTACCTTAGCTGCAGTTTGGATCAAACCAACCCCTTTCAACAGGTTTGTTTCTACATAAATAAACTGTTCTTGCATATTTAGGTTTTGTTATTATGTCTTTATATTTTTAAGAAAACATATTGAAACATTTTTTTTCTTGTAAAATAGAAAATAAGCAGCAACAATAATACAAACAGCATGATGTATCTGAGCTTGTGTATAAGACTGCAAGTGGATACTGTGAGGAGACTTTTTTCTAAGTAATGATACGATACTTTCCATACAGAGGAACTGATGCAAAGCAGTTTTTCTTTGGTGTCCGTGCTGATGGCATGAGCCCACTGCAGTCTCATGTGTTAGACATGAGCTGCAGAAAAGCTGCTTAAACTGTGAGGCTGCTTTTTCTTCTAATGGACTACTGTGTTTCAACCACATCAATAAGTTACATTTTTTGAGTGCTGCTGACTTTGAGGCATCTATTGTTGGTTAAAATGTAAAGAAAAGGAAGCTATATATACACAGTACAAAAGCCTCTCAGCTCACATCTATAAGTCTATACGACTTCTGGTCTAGATATAAAGCATGGAGATGGGTACTGCTTTGCTACAGTGCTAATGCTTTTTTTTTTTCTTCTTCTTTCAGATGCTGTCCGGGAGCCACAAAGCATTGGTGGAGATGCAGGACGATGTGTCTGAGTTGCTGCGATCGGCCACCAGAGAATATGAACAAACTAAGGTATACGTCTATGGCTTGGGAGGAAAGTGGCACGATGACGTAGCTGCAACTGATGACAGAACATCCCGTTAAATGAGACCTGGCCGACCTGCACCTGTGCACAGAAAGATCTGCTGACAGCCCACCTGGGACCAGCGTCGTGTCCATTTAGTCGCATTAGGCTTTCTCTGGCTCTCATCCATACAACGGCACAGTATTGTGTCTGGTGCTGGTCCTTACACTGTGTTGACAGGGGGATAAATGAGAGCTGACACTGGGAACACAGAGGGACATATTTCCCTTCACACCCACACAGTCATGCTGATGCTGTTAAACGTGTATGTGTGTGTGTGTGTGTGTGTGTGTGTGTGTATATATATATATATATATGGAGCCAGAGTTGACTATTAAAAATGCTTGTAGATTAAAGTTATCATACATTAAAATCTGCTTTTCAGCTCTTTGTGCGCTGCTGCATACTTATAGACCATCCCTGATAAATGTGCCTGAAATGGATAATGAGTGAATAAATTACGTTTATGCAGCTGTTCACATTATTCCTCTCAGTGGTTCAGCCTCTAAAAAGCCAGTCGTAGAAAAATGTCACCTACCGTAGTTTGATTTGTACCAATTTTATTTAATTAAGTATGTTTCTGTGTTCTTAAAAGTCCAAACACCCAGAAGAAGCCAAAACATTTCCAAGCTTTTCAGTTGTGTAAATGTTTTCCTTTTACTTATTTCCAGGGAAGTCTGGAGGAGATCCAGGGTATCCTGAACACCACAGAGATCAGCCTTCATCAGCTCACTGCGCTAGTGGACTGCCGCAGCCTTCACATGGTGAGCGAGGACCTACAAACTGAGCCACTGTTACTGCTGTATCGCTCATTGTGATTTTTTTTTTAATGGACACGGAGGCTGATTTGTTGTGACATCCTATAAGTGCAGCTAAGTTGTAAAAAACAGCCCATCTTTTATGCTTGCACACCTGTCACTGTAGATAACATTTTCTTCCTTTTGTGTGTGCACTTATCCATCCAGCTGATTCTGGCACTTAGGAAGCTGGCACAATGAAAAGTACTTGGCAGTAGCTTTGCTTTGAAGGATTGTTACCCGGTAGAGTCCAAATTCTAAGCGCACACTTCTAAAAGCTGCACTTTTCTGTTGCTTCCTGCTCCGCCTGCCTTCTCAAACATCCACTCCATCATTCTTTCTATACATCAGCTTCTTCAGGGGTAGAGAAAATATTTTAAAGTGGGGAAAAAATAATTAATCATGACAATGATGATGTCCTTCTAAGTATTTATTACATTTTTACCCAGATTTATAAAGAAATCCCAGCAAATGCAGTGTCAACCAGTGCTTTTACTCTGTGCTTCATCTGCTGCGTGCACATCCTTCTCCTGTTTTGCAGGACTATGTGCAGGCCATGACAGGGCTGTGCTATGACGGGCTGGAGGGCCTCATCTACCTCGTTCTCTTCTCCTTCGTCACAGCTCTCATGTTCAGCTCTATTGTTTGCAGTGTGCCACACACATGGCGAGGCAAGCGGTAAGACGTTTCTATCATGTAGTTACACACCCTTCACTCTTCAGAGGTCAGTCCAGAAGCTTTCAGGACCGTATTTACAGTGAGAAATAATTCAAGAGAAGGAGAATTAATTGTTAATGCTTTTATAATATATTTTTATTCAGCACAGGAATGAAGTTGTGTCAAAAACAGCTTGTGTTTACCGCTCAGACAAGCCCAGAGGGCTCAAACAGCTTCCTCAAACAGATTACTTCTTGTTTTTCTCCTAATTGTCCCGCGTTGTGCCCGAGAAGGTGTGTTTGTCTGCTGCACCAGAGTGAAATCAATCTGATATCTTTGTGCTTTTTAACAGCAGACACGGGCTCTTTCTCAATTCAGAGACTGCACACTTCGAAGTGTGGATTTGCAGACCGC